>LBNU01037940.1:55134-77685 GCA_014162995.1 Artemisia annua | reverse complement strand
TGAAAGACAAAAACAAAGGAAACAGAAATGAGAGTGGACCTTGAAAATTGTCCTATAATTGCAGGAATGGAGCCTCTGTATACTCCACGAAATCCAACTTCTGGAAGTTTTGCAATCATTTCTGGGAAAGATAGAGTTGACGCTTGTACTCGAGTCTGAATACACAAGGGAAATATAAGACTCCTACCATTTTTTATATTGATGAACAGTCCATTTTAATTATCACAGGCGATATCCGGAAACTTGTGGCGGAAAATATCAAGTGTAACTCTATAAACAAAACAGCTTACCTTTATTGTATCAATAGGGTGCATTACAGATGTAGACAACGCGCAAGCAAGGCCACCTGCCAATGCAGATTTTAGAACACTTCCAGTATGTACTTCCACAGGAGGTGCCACTGCCACAACAGTAGCAGCTTGAAACCATAAGTTCCTGTAATTTTTGTAAAATGGGTTAGAGAAGTGTTAGATGACACAATATTGTTTATGAAAGCCCACCAGACCACAAATAGACCCTATAGTCATCGTATTTACCGTGGATCTTCTTGAAGCTGATCAGATGGGAGAAGAACCATAAAGTTCCTAAAATGCCCGTAAGAAATAGATTCTTCAGTGTCAGATTTGAGAAAACGCATCATGGCAACAGCATTATCTTCATTCGCAGGAAGTCCTGCATTCTTTAGTGATTCTAAGATTTCACTTTTCTGCAGTGTCCCTGACTTGGTTAAACAAAGACTAGTATAAGCTCTAAGGATGGTTGGTTCTTTTTGTTCCATTAATGACAAAAACTGTTGCCATCCAAATGACTTTGAAAACAAGTGTCTTCTAGTGCGACGCATCAATTCATGAGCATATCTTCGAGGAAGCTTTCTTTTTCTAATAGCAATCTCAAGATCCTCTAGAGTTACTTGCCCGTCGCCATCTCTGTCCAACTCCTCAAAAAATCTCCTTCCTGCGCATATGAAAAAGTGTAAGGTTTTCCTACTGTAAAATAGCGGTTTTAAGCTTGAGCATAGTTGTAATAATGCTATCAACTCTTCTAAAAGCTTAAACCAAGAAATTGTAGGCAAAACAACTGCATTTAGCTTAAACATTATCCTTTATTTATAACAGCACTCACACACAATCCCCAATTGCAAGATGGACATAATTTAAAAGAGCTTTCTAAGCACAAACTAGGTAGATGCAAGTCATGCAACTATGCAAGTCTCATCAATGATATACATAGTAAGATAAAACATATTGTAACTTGTTAGGCTTAAACATGAACCTGTGAGAGGAGAGTGCAACAGCATGGCTTATCCAATTTATTCTAGGGTCCAGAGAAAATCTTAAAAGCTCATTCCAAGGGAATTCGACAGAGAAAAAGTGACTCGAGTTTGACTACTGTATCCTACTTGCTATATTCACAATAATCATAATGATTATGAGCTCAACAACCTTACTCATGTAAGTATAGCTCATCTGAACCATGACTGTTTATCAGGGCCGGATTTTAAGGTGTGCAGAGTGATCAACCGCACAGGGTCTCCAAATTTTCAGGGGCCCCTATGTTATAAAAGCATGACTGATTTTATTTATTGTTTAACAAAATACTGATGAAAATATAGTCTAGAAGGTAAGATGTTTGCGTTATAATTGGAACAAATATTAGTTTCAATCAATTCATTAAAAAAGAAAAGAAACAGAGTTGCAGACCTTACAGGGTGAGGAAGATGACTACTATGAGTAGTATTCACTTTTTTACCCTAAGGTTTATAGATTTTACACTTTATCTTAGCTTTTTAGTTTCATTCTTGAATAAAAGTACAAATGAGTTTACAAATTTACACTTTCAACCCAAGTTAAGAAAAAAATTTAGAACTAGTTCAATTATTTTTGAACGATTGTTTTATACACTCTTTGGAGAGATTTTATATGTGGTTAGTAAATTACTGCGATAAACCTAGACATGTTATATACAGTTTTTTATGTTTACGAATGCTTGACATTTTTATATTTATATAACACATAACTAAAATCGTGTTGTCTGAGAGGCCTACTTTGTCAAATTAGCACAGGGCCCCCAAAATTCACGGGGCGGCCCTGCTGTTTATCTCCACAAAGATAACAATAATATAATTTAAGCATTTCCAAATATAGAAGATACTATATGATCATACTCAAGATCCCATAAGGCCATAACACATTCTCCTCCCTTACATATATATATATTTTAGAATACCAAACCTTGACTATTTCAGATCCCTAAATTTATCTGCATATTTGACAACCTTGTTTTTTTTAATAAAAATGTCCTTCTTATGTGGCTTGAAGTGGTTAGTTTCCATTATAAGATTTCACTGGCCTTTTACTCGTCCTGATGTTGGAAATAGTTTACTTTGCTCTCAGATAGTCAAATCAGGATATGAAAGGAGGGATTATTCTAAGGCGGACAATGAAATACATTAGAGTGAAGATCAATGTTTAAGAGAATAGTAAAACTCAAATCCAATCTTAGATAAAGGTAATCTATACTATAATATCTAAAGAAAACACTCGTAAGATAAAAGGGTTAAATTATAAATGAAATTGATACTATGAAAAGTTTCTATTTCAGCTGCTAACGAAATGTACCTTCTGCCTCCGTGTATCTGAAGAAATCCTGGACCGAGAAAAGCTTCTTCTTATCAGGATGATCCTTAGTCGACCGTCCTAACTGAGGAACAAGCTCCATTAGTTCAGTCAGTGAAACAGTAGACAAAGTGGACCTCAAACGCTCAACATTCGATAAAGGAATACTTAGCAAGCCACTAGCCATCTTCTGCGAGAAGCTGCCAACATTCCCTTCCGAAACATTTGAGCTAACTGCATCATCACTATCGTCCTTAACAGGTGACGTTATATCAACAATACCTGGAGGAACACCTCCAACTCTCGCAAACTTCAAATTTCCTAAAAATCCGCTAAAATCTGCTTTTTTACCTTCCAAAACAGCACCAACAGATTTCAAATGATCAACGTGGTCACGTGTCTCATTTCCAATTTCTTGCACACCTAACTCGAACTTATGTAGATTCTGAGCTATTTGATCAAGAACAAACCCGATAAAGTGCTCAACAGCCATACCATTCCCATCCTTAATTTTCAAAGTTTCCTCACACGGCACAAAAACCAGCTCATCTCCCAAATCTGTTCGTTTTCTATCACCAGAAATACTCTCCAAAAAAGCCCCTTTAGCAATAAACTCGTTTCTATCTCTAGAAACCTTCGACTTATACTCACCATCACTCTTTTTCTGTATCTTCTTTTTACCATTTTTACCATTCTTAAACGGGCCCGGAACAGCCTGAGCAATACTACTAACAAGCAACGACCACGTGACCGCAAACTGCATACAATTCACACAACTCCCATCCTCTTTGCGCCTATCATGTACATCTAAATCATCTTTCTTGGACACATCAGCCTTACGATCACTATCATTAAACGCGAAAATTCCTAAAAACGGGACCTTTTTCTTCCTATCATCATCACTAACCACAATCTGACCATTTCCGCTCGTTTTACGTCCATTCTTAGTACCACTACCAGGCCACCTATGCTCAAAATCTTTAGCTACTTTCCTTAAACTAGATTCCAGTGGACCAAAAGCATTCTTAACTAGCTCAACCGAGTTCCGAAACGACTCCAACGGATCATTCCCATTCCCATTCCCATTCACCATCACTAACAACAAAACTAAACAAACAACCTTAACACCCAAAACCAATCTCAAAACAACAACCTAAATACTAAATAAAACTATTATTATTAACAATATTATTAAATTATTAAATTATATAACTATTTACACATCAAATCCTAAAACAAGGTTGTCCAATACAATTATTAAATTATATAACTATTTACACATCTATGATTATATATAAATTTAACAATATTTATAGATATATATATATATAATTTGTATGTATAGATGAGGGATGTTACCAGAAGAAAAGGAAGAGGAAGAAGAAGAAGAGGCTTGTAATTTTTTGACTATTATATGGACTAGTATTTTTTTTAGTTTTTTTTTTTTTTTTCAGATTTAGTAATTTATTTTTAAATATATTAATTTTTTAAGAAATAAGAAATGGAATTTAATGAAGTTTAAAAAAAAAACAAAATATATATATGGAAGGAGATAAGAGATGATGACTGTGGATAATGGTGACGTGTATCCTGCCTGGATAAGGACACACTGTTTACTTTATTTAATGCTATTACCAAATTACGGAGTACTTAGTCACTACTTACTACTAGTCATTAGGACCCGTGCGATGCACAAGATTTTATATAATTGTTGATAGTGTATTCTTCGGCACTTATTCTCGTCATTATATATCTAAGTTGTGATGGTATCACACCTTTTCTAAGTATATGTTACATTTAAAATAGTTTATTGACATGTATTATTGGGTACTTATTTTCATTATTATATAGTCATGAAGACCCGTGCGTTGCACCGGGCTGTATGTAAGTGTTTATAGTGTATTCTTTGGGCCTTATTTTTAATATTATATAAGTTGTTATGGTAGCACACCTTTTCTAAAGTAGTTTATTGCCGTGTTATATTGGGTACTTATTTAAGCTCTTTTATTTGATACTTTGAACTTGTGTATGTCATGGGTTTTTTTTTTCTTTTCTTTTTTTAACCTAAAACGTAAAGTGCAGGGGTTTATTTTGTTATATTTGAAAATTTTTCTTTGAATGATGCACATGGGCTGTATAGAAGTTTTCATAGATTTAAAATACGTGCGAAGCACATGGGCTATATAGAAGTTTTTATAACGTAATATTCGGCATTTATTTTCGTCATTTTATATTTAAGTTGTCATGGTGCCACACATTTGCTAAGGTTTATACGTATTTAAAATATTTTATTGAGTTGCACATAGGCTGTATATAAGTTTTTATAGCGTAATCTTCGACACTTATTTTCGTCATTATATATCTAAGTTGTGATTGTATCACATTCTTAAGCATGACACATATTTAAAATAGTTTATTGACATTAAAAGAGTATATGTGAAGAGACTTTTTTCAAGACGTTACATTGAAAAGAGTCTCTTCACATGTAATTTTTTAATATGCATAAGTTACATAAATTATTTTAAATATGAAACGATGGCATTAATGTTGGAGAGCTTTTATATTCATCTCCGTGCGATGCACACAGGTTTGGACTGCCTCAGGACCCATGCAATGCACACATGTTGGATCTAATTATTTTTTTCGTAATGTTCGGGACTAATTTTCGGTTCATGTTTGAAACTCTAATTTTTGTGAAAGACGGACTTCGTTGTTCAAATAAATTACATTATTAAAAAAGCGAACTATAAAACAAATTTTCTTTTTAACAAAACTATTAAAACATAAAACATTAAAGTAATTAGTATATTCAAGAGTATAAATTATAACTCGTATAATAAAAAATTAGATCCAATGACCCAAGTCCGAATCATAAACCCGCTCCATTGTTAAGATGATAGAGTGAAGATATTTTTATTATATACTACCCTTTTCAATATGTAACATCGACATAATTTACACGGTCATTTCAAATATCAAAGTCACGCAATATTCCAAGACGTTTAATTAAGAAAGTGACATTAACACACCGCAAGACAAAAAAACTAAGAGCAAAAATATTAAAAATTGAATGCTCGTCACACTATTTTCAATAAACTTACTTGCTAACGAATCAATAGTATTAGCCCGTTTATCAGTATTACATGAAGTATAATATTGCATGTTCAATTTGTAACGTACTATTAATATGAATGCTAAGTATTCATTCCACTGGTGGCCGTGGCGTTTTTCTTGTTGTTGTTGTTCTTGTTGTTGTATAACAAAAAATCAGATCCAAGAGTATAATTACTATATTCAAGAGTATAAATTATAACTCGTATAATAAAAAATCAGATCCAATGACCCAAGTCCGAATCATAAACCCGCTCCATTGTTAAGATGATAGTGTGAAGATATTTTTATTATATACTACCATTTTCAATATGTAACATCGACATAATTTACACGGTCATATCAAATATCAAAGTCACGCAATATTCCAAGACGTTTAATTAAGAAAGTGACATTAACACACCGCAAAAGAAAAAAACTACATGAAGAGCAAAAATATTAAATGCACCAACAAAGTATAGTAATAATTATTGACTAAAAATTGAATGCTCGTCACATTATTTTCAATAAGCTTACTTGCTAACGAATCAATAGTATTAGCTCGTTATCGGTATTACATGAAGTAAAATATTGCATGCTTAATTTGTAACGTACTATTAATATGAATGCTAAATATTCATTCCACCGGTGGCCGTGGCGTTGTTCTTGTTGTTGTTATTGTTGTTGCTGTTCTTGTTGTTGTTGTTTTTGTCGTTGTTGTTCTTGTTGTTGTTGTCTTTGTCGTTGTTGTTCATTGGCCTTTTGCATGTTTTGTTCTTGATACAATTTTTGTGACTTCCCGATCTCTTTCTTTAATGCTTCTTGACGCGCTACAAAAAATAATTAGGTATAGTTGATCGTTAGTAACTTAAATACAGTTAATCAATATATTGCATTTTCGATCAAAGTGAAAATGTTTGTGCATGTTCCACTTAATTGATAAGACAACGATGTGTAAGATCTCTTAAACCATTAGAGAAGATGATGTTACTACCAAACCTCCTAAGCACCATCTTTATGTCCTACATTGTTACACACACAAAACACACGTAAAATATACATAAAACAATATAAATCAATATGCTAAATAAGTAAGACGATATGATGCTTACTTTACCACCATAATAAGTTGCAGCCCAATGCACACGCAGTATGGAGGAAGTTGTGGTTTGTTGTGTGTGATTTTTGACACATTATATAGTTGATAAAATATTTGTAATTCATGGACGGGAAGGTAAAAAGACTAACCACTAGTTGGTGTGTTTAATTTATGCATTCATGACATTTTTGGTTTGTATTCTTTGAGGTTTAGATTAATATTAGGCACTAAATATATAGGTCATATGTACGTACCACTTAAGCATGAAACCTAAACCAAGGTACTTACACATGAAGCCTCCCAATAGCAAAATCAATTCATGAGACATTTATTAACACCCATTTGCATTTATAAGACTACTTAGTCTTTTATTATATATGATATAATGATCCGTCCGTCTCATAATACATATCCGCTCGTATAAAGCTTTAAAAAATTTCACTAACTACGCGACTATACTCTATACAAATCAAGTTACACCCTAAACAAATCAATCTACCTACTAAAGTTTATATTCATAAAGTAATCACTTATTACGAGACTTTTCAAAATAGCAATATAAACACTTGATAAGAAAGGATGATGTAGTATACTTAATAAGTTGGTGTTGACTATCATAAGTTTATTTATTAATAAAATGTGTTCATCTAGAAAAGTACTTTTGTATTTTAGTTAGTTAGATAGCATCGACCGTTACTAAGGTGGTGTTTGTTTTTCATTAAGAGGCTCTTAACAGCCTCTTAATCTGAACCGTTCAGACGCGGTCAGACATTTTGGTCGTTCAGACCGTTTGTTTTTTTTTCCCGTTCAGACGCGTTCAGAGGCAGTAAGATCTTAATGGTCTAGACTTGAGAGGGGTGTCTGAATGCCTCTTGCTGAAAAAAAAAAAAAAAAAAAAAAAAAAAAAAAAAANGATTCAGATGTGCGGTTCAAATTCAGAGCCTCTTAAAAAACAAACACCACCTAAATTGTATAATTATTTTAGCTGCATTTTTATAAAATGCATCACTTATATCACATTTTTTTCAACTATACTTTGAAGGCTTGAACTTACAAACCATAGGTTGATTGACCACTCACATATAACTTGCTCAAAAAATCTTTGTTTAATAAATAAACAGAAGGTGAATGTGTGATATCTGTTTAACATGTTGTTGAATCAAAATAAGTTAATCCGAGTAGTATGAGTGATCCACGTAGACCAAGGGCGAAACACTCATCGTTGACGACATAGACTAGTATGCTTTTATAAGGGTGCGTTTAGTATGTTGCTATAAATTATGGGTGTTCAGTGTTTAGTTTGACACCGAATAAATCAAAAAATAAATCGGATCGAAACCGAATAAAACCGGACCAAAAATTTTAATTGGTGTATGGTTTGGTTTGAAACCGAACTGAAGTATTTAATTGGTGTTTGGTTTGGTTTGGGTTTGACAAATATAAAAACCAAACTGAAAAAACAGAATATCTCTATCCGCATTAAAAAAATATATAGAAAATAATAAATTATATATATAGAGATTTTCTATCTTTATCTTCCCAACTAAGGGGGTGTTTCTTTTTCTCCTTAGCTAAAGAACCATGTGAGGTCCAACTCTATTAGAGCCTCTTAATGGGGAGGAGTTAACATTTTTAGCCTTGTTGATATAAAGGAATTAAGAGAAATATGTGGGTCATACTTAAAAAATAAATACTATTAAATGTTTAGTGGACCAAATCTCTTAGCTAAAGGAAAAAAGAAACACACCCTAAGAATCCTAATAATTTACAATTTTTTTAAACTAGTCACTCCTCAAATCAAGCATTTCTTTTTAAGAGATAAAAGCAACATCAAATGCAAATATTGAAGTAGATTAGTGAAGTTACAACTGAGTTTGGATTCTTGAAAATAGAATATTCAGTCTGATAAGACTTCTGAAAACTTTTGTCGAATAACATTTTATCGCTTAAATAGGTTTTGAAACCTTTTGGTTTCTTAAACTTGTGTCTTGCTGATTTCTTTGAGTACTTTGTGAGACCTTTAGATTTGTTAATTTTATTAAACTTTTTGGTTTTTATTTGTGATTTCTAGATTATATTTTGAAGTTTACTTGAATTTGGTTTTCTTGGTTTTAACCGAAACCAAATCGAATTCTAATTTGGTGTATGGTTTGATTTTATTCGTTCTATAATTGGTTTGATTTGGTTTTGGTTTTAACTTTGAAAATTTTCAAAATGACGAACCTGAACCATACAACCCACAAACCTAAAAACCGAACCGATGAACATCCCTACCATGAATCACAATAGGTATGAGTTTAGATACAAGGTGAGTCCACATATATGAAAGTTTAGTACTATGAAGTATGAAAGATATGTATATTTCAATCCCATATTTAAAAGATACACATCTTAACAAAACACTTGCAATCATATCCGATATAATTCCCTCATTACATTCCTCCCTACCAAACGCACCCTAACTCTTTCAGGTCCTTCCCACGAAGAGCCGGAGGACTAAATAGTGTGAGTAGAGTGTAAATGAAGATAGATCACATGATTTTGTATTGCTCGGCTTTCCTATTAGCATGAAGATACCTAAAATATTTCCATAGAAATAGTAAAAGATATAACGTTGCACGTTTATGATTTTGTTAACCTTGGGAGGTGTATATTTGACGTTTTGCTAATGATTGCGAATTAGAGAACATGCTAAGCCATAAAATACCAAATATTTCCCAAAACAATCAATAAGACTAAAAAGATTGTGCATCTAAAATCAAAGTTTTACTCGCTTGTTATAAGGATTAATAATAGTCCCCTAAAAGTATCATAACGTTAATAAGATACACCAAACCCGTCTCATCTTATTAAACTTTTGTAATTACGATTTCATCTATAAATAATGCGTTATGATTGGATATAACATGATTTTGTTGTGCCCAAAAACAAATGGACAAATGTGAAAAGGAAATATGGAGAGAGTGATACGTGTAGAATTGCATGTGGACACGTTGGTAGATTCATTCCCACATGGCGAAATGTGACATGTTTTACCTACTACCCATTCGCCACGTCTTTATCTCCTCATTTTTATTTTACTTGTCGACAAGCATTTTACCGAGCTCATGTGTATATGAGATAAGATACAAAATGTGGAAAATGATTGGTGTGCCTAATTGTGTGACTAATTTTATGCTAAAAGAGACGTGAAAGTGTTTGATTGGTTTATGAAGAAGCGGATCCATGTACTATCACCAATAGTGGGATGCCACATAAGATTATGCATATAATTAGGGCACATGAGTTAGGCATGCTAATCAATGCTCAAAATGTAATAGAAGTTTGTTACATCAAAAAGTAAAAGTAATGATAGTTTGCTCGACGCATTAAAAAAAGAGGAAATACGCATTAAATGGATAAAAGCGTATAAAAATGGACGAGAACGTATAAATATAGACGAAATAGATAAAAACGGATAAAAATGTATAAACGTAAGAAAATGTATAAAAACAAATAAAAACGTATGAAAACGTAAGAAAAACTTATAAAAAACATATAAAATGGACGAAAACGTATAAAACCGGACAAAAACGTATAAAAGTGTAAGAAAATATATGAAAATGGGCGAAAATGTTTAAAAAAAATGACGAAAATGTATAAAAACAAACGAAAACGTATAAAAAGAGACGAAAAGGGATAAAAATGGACGAAAACGTAAAAAAAAGGATAAAAGCATAAGTAAAACAGACGAAAACGTATAAAACGGATGAAAACAGACGAAAACGGATAAAAACGTAAGAAAAATGGACGAAAACTTATAAAAGGGACAAAAACGTATAAAAATGACGAAAACGGATAAAAACGTATGAAAACATAAGAAGGATGGATGTTGCAATGTTTAATCAACCACATGGACGAAACATGCAAGATTCTAGATGGTTTTTTAGTTCATAATGGTTTTTTGTCGGTTGGTTATTCATAATGAATCATGTTTATGTATGTGTGTGTGTTTATGTGTTTTGTGTGTGTGCTTTTTAATAAATGTGTTTATGTGTGTATGTTTTGCAGGTCATACAACGAAGAAGAAGATAATGTAGCTGCTTCTTCTTTTTCACTTTTAATCTCAGTTAGTTAAGTTCATGCACCGTTAGTTTTTAATAGGTTTGTGTTGTTAGTCCTTTGAACATTTTTTTCATACATAATTAATCTTTAGAATATATAAATTTGAACGTTCTATAATTTGAGTGATGAGGGAGTGTATTTTGAGGTTAAATGATATGTTCTGATTTATAGAAAAAGACGTAACAACATTTTTTCTCACGAGCCTACAACACCTTACATCACCTTGTGCTCTTATCTCGGAGAAATTACTTCTCCATGCACACTTTTTGGCTTTGTTTATCACTACTTTGGTTTAAATCGTATTCGTTTGTTACACTTAATGGTTAAGGCATTCTTTTAACATACGTCACACGTTTGAAGAAAAGTAGAAAACTATCAAAACGATTATGTCATTTGTGTAATGCTCAAATGCAATCATTTGCAGTGACGAAGCCAGAATTTTAGTTAAGGGTGGGCCAAATAACGATTTAGTGTTTAGCCTACAAATTATATCGCTAACACGATACCTCATTCTTAAGGACGTAGCCATTTTTTTAGAACAAGTAAACAAGAAATATTAAATTACTACTCAAAATAAACAAAAAAGCATAACTAACTAATTTTAATGGATGAACACTACATAATACAACATATTTTACGATTCTAATCTATATAACAAAACTAGTTGAATTGTAATTGCACTAAACTAATTGGAAAATGCTTCAAAATGTATGAAATCTTAATGCTAAGGATGAGCCAAACGAATTTAGAGGGACCAATATAGTACACGTCTAATGAATACATGGGCTTCTATTCAAAATTTTGGGGTTGGCCATGGCATACCCAAGTCATAATGTAGCTCCGTCACTGATCATTTGCACAACTTTGTACAAATTTTTCGCCAAAGTCTACCATCACATTTGTACAGTTATACTGTGATACCAAAGCTTTGTTGACCATAGAAGTCAAAGTTAAATGTATGTCCAAACTACTCTCAGTATAGACCATCAAAGATTATCAATCTATGGTTCTACTCCATTTCTTATTAATCAAACAACAAAAGCAAAGAAACACCAATGGATACAAATAGATATTTGTAATCAACAACACTTGACTAAAGACCTCTGTATATTACCATTGGTTGTTCATCATCATAAATCGACCAATACATGAAGCTTGCACGAGGATTCCAGCCGAATTAGAATGCAGATCCGGTGTTCTTGGTTTTTCCAAGCATTACATCTTTGGCTTCGTTGATTTTTGAGGCTAAGTAATGGCTGCCTCCGGCATCCGGATGGTTTGCAACCATTACCCTTCTATGTGCTTCCCTCACCTTCTCTGCTACCGCGCCTTCTCTGTCAAACAGGCCAAACAAATGTATAAAATTTCCTTTCAATAATAACCTAATAAAAGAGCCTAACAAGATTATAGTCATCATATTGTGTATGACACATATAAATCTTTCACAGCATCTACATTTTCTTAAGTAGATAATTTTTCATATACAATATTGTTTTCAATAATGACACATAAAAGAATGTGGTATCTTGATCTTGCAAGATTATTTGACCGCTCACTAAAGGGAAGTTGTGTTACCTAACACCAAGGATTAGAGCGGCTTCTCGTCTAGTCATTGTTGGTTGGAAGCCTCCTTCATAGAATCTGCGTGATCTAGGCCTGGGTGGTCTTGTCTTGAAAGAATGCCAAGCCTGAATTCCATATTTACCAGCCATGGCAGCAGCCGCTACTGCAAGCCCGGCAATAAATGGGGTAGCCTGATACACACATCTAAGGCCCGTTAGCTTTTTTGAACAGTATAAAATTTCTTATGGAAAAGGGGATTCATAAGCAGTACTCAATTCATCTAAAGTCCATTAATGCAAGATCTTTGTCAGACCCATTCTAATTAATTTGTATAACAGGGTGTTTGGGATTGCTTATTTAAGGCCTACCTATTCAAATCTAAAGCACACCTAGCCAATTTATCCAAGCACTCAAAACCGATAATCTGTTTAAAAGAGGATAAGCGCTTACATAAACAATCCCAAACACCCTCTTATTGTTAGTTTCCTGATTAACAACCAAATAAACTACATACATCAAATCTGAAGAAGAACGCAAAGGTACCAACAAAACACAAACTGAACTACTAAAGCATCTAAAACAGATAATTCAGTTGTCAGCCGAGTAACATTTTCGTTTATATCCAACTGCACAAATTGGCAACTTTAAAAAGATGCCCATCACTCGATAAAAGTAATGCCCCACTTCCCAGAAACACAAATAAAAGCTAAACTAAATCAAATCTCCAAGCAACTAACTCAAATCTCCCGAAAAATAAAACATAAACTGATAATTGATCATTCTTTTGGTCGAGGTTTAAGACCACAGCCACACAGAGTCAAACCACATAAAGCTGTCTCCTTTTGGGGGGTGTTTGTTTCGGCTTATATAGCGGGATTATGGCTTATTTGGTTTTCGGCTTATGTTTCATAAGCTCACTTCTTGTGGCTTATTTTGAAACACTCCAGCTTCTATAAGCTTATCATGACATGATATGCTTATATAAGTTTCAAAATAAACCACAAAAGTAAGCTTATGAAACATAAGCCGAAAACCAAATAAGCCATAAGCCCGCTATATAAGCCGAAACAAACATCCCCTTCAAAAAGTTGTTTATCATCAAGTTGGAGAAACTAGCAAATATATGCATAAAATGATATGTTGATACAGATCAAACTCATTTCGTATTTCAAAGCTAATAATCCATGTACCATTTCGTATTTCTTTAAGGCAAATCCGAACAATTCACATATCGTATCAACCCTAAGTATCTCTAAAGTCATTATTTAAAACAATAAGAAAAAAAAAAATATACTACTAACCATAATTAGTGGGTGCGTAACAATTTGGAGGTTGAAGACAATGTTTGCATCAAATGTTTTAGTTTAATTCTCGAACATTCTACCTTCCTCATTTAATAAAACCAACTTAAACAGAAAACAGTTAATCAATCCATTCAAACAAGGTTGGGTTATTGGTTGGGACCCAACTAACCAATTGGGCCTTTAACCCATTTTTGGTATATTTTAGCCCCTTAAAACTAGAAACTAGGTGTGAGAAAAAAAAAAACGAAAAGAACTACTAATTCGGTTCTCGGTTTGGATATGGGTTTGACGGTCTGAACCGAAAACCGAATTCATATAAATATATATATTTTTTATATATTTATGTATTTAAACAAATACTTTTAAAATGTTATCTTATTAAAAAAAACACTTTTTTATGCTTAAATAATTTTTTTTTGGCTAAATATCTACGTAATTATCAATTTTTTAAAAATAAATAGTGAAATTCGGGTTGTTCGGTTCAACCCAAGAACCGAACCGAACTAGAATTAAACCGAACCGAACAAAAAACCGAATTTGAATTTGGTTCGGTTCGGTTTTCGGGTTGACCTAAAAAAAAATTTTAATCGAATTAACCGAACCGATCAACACCCCTACTTAAAACCTATTCAACTTCTTTTTACAAGTGTGCGTTTCAACATTCTGTGCAAGTAATCTACGAGATTTGAATTCACTGTTACATGATCTTAAATCAGGTGAAACCTTTCCTTGTTTGCAATTAGTATGAATTAAAGTTGAGACATCTCGCATAAATTTTAAATTGAAATAGATGGTCACAATCCTTTTACCTTTTTTTACAAGTGTAGCTAAACTCAAATAAGGTTGAAGTCATTCATGTGGTTACCAACATCGAGTTTCGAATGATTTTGGCTGAAAAACATGGCTTGTGTCCAAAAACCTGCAAAAATAAACAAAATCTTATAAGATATGCACAAGCTTAGGTTTTAATTTATGCTTTGCACAAGCGATAGTATTAAGGGTGCGTTTAGTTTGTAAGTGGGATTGGAATTGGATTCGGATTGGGAAAAGGTGTGAAAGAAAATAAGAAGAGAGAAAATTAATTGATATTTAAATTATGTATATGTTTAATTAGTTTTATGTATTTATTTGAAATAAAAAAAAGTAGAAAATAAGAAAAAGAATAAATAATATGTGGTTGAAAATATTCTATCAAATAAAAAAAAATTGATTGGGTGGATTCATAAAAACCCACCAACATAAAGTGGATTCAAATCTATCAAATTTTTATTCCTTCATTCCCAAATTGTTGGCCCAAATGACAACCAAACAAGTGATTCATTTTTTCTTTTGATGAAACCACACCAATCCCCTCAACCAAACATCACCTAAGATTAAGTTTTCCTTTTTCCAAATTTGGCAAGTCACTGTTACTCTTATACATTTATCGTGGGAAACGACGCATTTTAAAGCCCTTCAAAACGATGACGTTTTGATTTTCTTATTATTATTTTTATTCATGGGCTGGGCTTGAACGACGCCCTTTAATGTTTTAAAATAACTTAGTGTTGAAACTACGTCATGTAAAAACAAATGACAGTATCAAGATTAATTGTTTATGACATATGAGTAGTTTAAGTGGTTAAGTTTCTTAGAGCAAGCACATCAGTAACTCAGGTTATAACTTAACTCAGCGCAAAGTTAGCGCCACATCAGCTTTAACAATTGAACCTTAACTCACAAAAAAACATCCACAACAATAACTCAACCTTAACTCACTTTAACTCAACTTTTCATATATTTTCATTTTCAACCCTAAACTAAAACGAATACTTCATTTTTTTAAAAACCATAACATTTTACATTACGAAAAAAAAACAATACATTACGAAATTAAAAATACAATACGAAATAAAATAAAAAAAAATACATTACGAAATAAAAATAAAAAGCATAACGAAATAAAAAGACATAAAAAAACATTACACCACAACACATTTATTCATTCCGTACGCTTTGGCAACCTGTATTTTTCAATGATATGGTCATTTGCCATATTCACCAGCGTCACGTAGTAAGGATCTTTGCCGGTAGTGTCGAGCAACAAAAATTCAAAGTCCCTCGCCCGTATTGCTGATAATTGGTTTTCAGCGGTTGCTTGGTAAGCCTTGGACGCATCTTCACGTTTAACCCGATACTCCTCGCGCAAAGCCTCCCTGAATTGGACCGACGAAGCAGATCCTCCGGTACTCGTTCCCCCGGTGCTTGCCGTTGTCTCGGACTTTTGTTTCTTCGCAGCCCGCTTTTTTCCCATCGGGCGTGGTTGTGCATCATGACCAAACAACGCCTCGTTTGCTTGGCTTGGGACATCACCGGTTAAATCAACCGTCTCCGGTGCGTCCCATTTCTTATGAGTACGCAAAATACCCCAAGCCTCCTCATTATTAAACGGCGCGTTTTTGCTCTCGTTACGGTACATTTCCTTTGGCATGTGTGAGGATATCCATGTCATTTTCCCCACTTTTTTGATCGCGTTCGGCCCGTTTGAAACACGCGTTGAACTTTCCGCAATCACGGTTCAACGTTCTCCACTGTATCATATCTTTGTCGCGCTTATGATAATTTGTTTTGTTGAACTCATTTTGAACCCGCTGCCAAAACGTATCTTTGGGTTGGGAACGACCGACTTGTTCGTCCTCACTTGCGGCCACCCAACACGTTGCAAGTAATTTTTCTTCACTTGCGGTCCAATGTTCATGCTTGTTTCCCCCCGCTTCGATGTCGTCATCATCACTGATTGGTTCTTTGTTTTTTTTGGACTTTCGTTTAGTATGAGTTTTGGTTTTTTTGGGAGGAGACGTAGGTGTTTCGGGAACTTCGTTAGTTTCCGTTTGGGATTGTTGGGATTGTTGAGTGAATTGGAGATTTTGAAAATCGGTGTTTAAGGTGTTTTGTTGTTGGGATTCTTGCCAAAATCTTAAAGTTTGATGTTGTTGGTAAAGTTCTTGGCTCGACATACCGAATAGGTTTGGATTTTCCTAATTCGGATTCGGATTCGGATTGGATGATGAACCCGCGTATGGGTTCCCCCACCCACCGAGGAGGTTCGTAAACGAGTTAGAATCGTTGTTGTTGCATTGAGACATTTTTTTTTTGGATATTAGTAGTTGTAAGATAGAAGATATTGAGTAGTGAAAGTGTGGGAAAATGAAGTGTGGTAAATGGGTATTTATATTGGTTGAAAAAAGGTTTTGAAAAATGTTGTTTTTTTTTTTTTTTTTTTTTTACCCCAACTAGCTGAGTTAACCGTTGCATGGTCCTGTGTTAAGCCGGCGTTAACACCCCGTTGTTAACCCCTTAACTCAGCGTTAAGGATGTATTGTGTAAAAAATAAAAAATAAAAAAATCACTTTCCCCCCTAAATGAAGGAGTGTTTTTGTAAATTGTTGTTGAGTTAAAGCTGAGTTATGATTGAAGGTGTTTTTTTGTGAGTTAAGTTGAAAGTGTTAAAGCTGATGTAGCGCTGACGTGACACTGTGCTAAAACTTAACTTGTGTTATTGATGTAAATGCTCTGAGGCAGACATATCCGCATGCCGTATAATTAATTTCTATTGACAAAGTGGCTTTTCAGCTTCAAAGTTTTAAATATTGGCTAATAGTAGAAAATAATCAATTTGGTCGCTCAATCTGAGGCGTCTTTTCTTCATTCACAGCTCTGATTGGTGTGACCAAAATGTAACACCAAAGTCATAAGTCAAAGGTTTATTTGAATGGCGTAGTTATGAACGATTTAATGCTACGACTAAAAGTGGCCAATTTAAACAAAACTTTTACGAGTATGTTACACGTTTAAAGTTTTGTTTATATAATTGTGCTATTACTAATCAAAAAGACACAAAACAAAGCCCAACCTTTCGGCGGATTTACATGTAATTAAATACAAATATACTTCTTAATCTACGTTTTGCTAACCTTAGTTCGAATCCCTCTATGCATTTCAATTTGGGCTCAGCTAAGTTTTTTCAATGAGGCTATTAGATAATTTTCTAATGATGATTATTGATTCTTACCAAACTACGAGTATAAAATACGAGAAAATGAAATCTTATTACACACTTAGCATAGCGCTATCCTTGCAAAATTACTTAATTAAACATTTATCACCCTATTTTACGAAAATGGACCGCGCATATGTATTTTTTAAAAAAATAACTTTTAGTATGAGAGTCATTAGATATAGGACACATGTCTCATCAACCAAATCAAGAGGCATCTCGTGTACAATTCGCACGTATAAATTAACTCCACGTGTCAACCACCCATACGCATCGCGCATCATTTCCTCACACACATACTCATCATGCGCGCTTTCAAATACCATTGCGCGCTTCAAATATTAAATACCAAGCACGCTTCAAATGCAAAAAAAATTATTATGCGCGCTTAAAATGTTACATTCCATCTCCACGTGTCCTGCCATCCAATTAAATATCAGATTTTACATTATATTATAAAATGAATAATAAAGAGGTCGGTATTATAAAATAACATTGACACTTAGGGATGGATTTAAGATTTTTGAGAGGGTGTTGCACAGTCATGGACAGACCCAGATGTATGCCGGGTGTGACACGGATTACACCCGATTTTATGTCACGAAGTATAAAAAGATTTCAAAACTGTTATTTTTATAGTAAGTCAACCAACCATAACAATATCATGCGCTCAACGCGCATAATATGTTGAAACAAGCCATGGTTTATTTACATAAAATGAAAAAACTTAGTTTGTTTTCGTAAAAAAGGTAGTATATTATTAGTCTTGTTTAGTACGGAGTAGTTTTTTCGTAAATAATGTATAACCATGGACGTACGGAGAGATTAAAAAACATCATTTCTAGAAATTAAATTTTTTGTTTGAACATAATTTTGCCAAAAACTTTTATATGAGATTTAAAAGTACTAAAAACAACGGAAACATATTGACTTATACCCTTCTTTAAATTGGAAATAGCTCAAGTTCGTTGACCAGACTTTGTGAAGACATGGGTCCAATTTGCTAGATTTTTCATGATTTCATACCACGTAGTAGTTCTTTACTGGAGTAATATATTTTTGTAAATATTGACCAAATAGTAATGCGACTAGTGTCATGCTCCTTTTTGTGTCAATTTCATATTTTTCAATACAACCATCAAAAGTTTATATATTTTTTAAATATGCATCCACATTATTACATTATACATTATTCACTTATTAGTTAAATAAATATGATATTTTAAGATTTACATTATACATTATTACATTATACATTATTCACTTATTAGTTAAATAAATATAATATTTTAAGATTTATATCGAGTAAATATGAAATTATCTCTCATATCTTAATTCACTTTAACTATAAAATCAAAACCAGTGGCTTATATTTTGGTTCTCTTTAATGCACTTTTACATATATAAACGTTTTTTATTTATATCTTTAACATTTAAAAGTTGTTGTGGACTAAAGTTTATGTAACGTATTTTTTTTGCCGTATTTCATTTTTAATTTTATATAATTTGTAATCTTATTTTTAATATTTAGTTGGTTTTAAAAAATGGAAATAAAATAAAATAATGGTTCTTAAAAGAGGTGTTTTGGCTTGAGTAATGAGAGAGTGTGTTTTTATGTGTATGAGTGAAAAGAGATGTGAAAGGGAGAAATGGTGACGTGGCATGACTTGACACCCAAAAAATATCATGGCTCAAGCCATGACATCCAATAATCTTATAGCACTTATAGCCCTTAAGTCATGGTCTTTCATTTACATTTATTGCAACATATGAATCCCTTCTTCAAAGCATCGTTCGTCCGTGAGCTTTCATCCATCGTCTTGAATTTACACTGACGAGTATGTTGGAAGGGGACTTTTTGAGCTCTGGCCATCCCCTTTCACGTTAATTGCTAATATACGTAAAACACGATCTCACTTAATAACTTATAAAGCTTACCATCCATAACAATTCAATGAATAACTTAATACGCGGGCCTTGTTAAATGAAAAAAAAGTTTAAACCTTCATATAAGACATATGTAATTTGCCTATTTTAGCACAAAACATCTATGTCATAATTGATTGGCATGAATCTTTTATAAGATACAAAAAGTCTACTGAAAATAATTACCACATTCAAATAGAGCAAATATCACAAAAAGATATCACACATTAGGTAATATACATTTTAGGTACTCAACTTTCGTTTTCTCAATTTAAAGTATCGAAGTTATCATTTTACATTTAAGGTATTTTCAACTTTTTGAAAGCTATTACCGGTCATAATAACCACAATAACTTTTAATTGTTGAATTATAACGATACATAAAATTAATTAACTAATGCAGCTGAAAAAATAAACGATAACATCTTTTGAAAAGTCAAAAAAATACTTACATTGAAAAAAGAATAACTTGGATACCTTTAATTAAGAAAAATAAAGTTAACTATCTAAATTGTAGATTGAACTAGAATATGATACATTTTTATGCGATTTGTCCAGTCAAATATTGTTTTCTTATGATTTTTCAGCCCTTGTAAGCGTTTCGGTTTGAATAAATCCTTTTGGTTTTTTCGCACTTGTAAGCCTTTTGGTTTCAATCAATCCTTTTGGTTTTTTCGTCTTTGGGATGTAAGGATGCTGTCAGAAAGGTTGAATAACTAATAGTTTTTATATTGATGTTTTCTTTGATTAAAGGGTTTTCTTTTATGCATGAGATGTTTTCTTTGATCAACGGGGATTGCTTATTTCCAGCGACTAATATTTTTTGATTATGTGTTTTTCATGACGAATGCAGATAATACTATGGAGTTAATACATTGTTCTGGCTATAATAAATGTAACAAGAGGTGTTATATAAAAGGAAAACATGAAATTTAGAAAGATGACATAAACGATGATAAAGGGAAAAGTATAAAACATATGGTCATTACGCTTAAAATATTAAGGTAGTTAAAAGGTTATTACGCTTTGGTTTAAATAAGTTATTGTAGAATTAGAAAACATATGGTTGGTTTGTATCATGTCAAATAAATGATGACCACATTAGTTAGTAGCTTGCATCATTTGTACCATTTATTTTATTGGATGTATTTTTAATACATGGGGTATTTAGTTAGTTACATTAATTGTAGATGTTTAAGGAAAAAATTATAATAAGTAAGTGCTTAAATTTAATATTTTAAGACTTATATTTTTGGAAGGTTTCAAATGTTTTGTAATGCAAAAGAGATTAATTATTAATATAAATGTAAGACAATCATTTTGTAAAAGAACAAAGAGTGATAATTATATTTTTCGTTATGCTTTTCTATTCTTACTCGTCACAATTATTTTAAGCAAAGATCTATTATAAAATTTTAATTAGCTACAACTCGGACAAAGGTATAAGTGGCAAATAAGTGGGTCGGTTCTGGTCGATTCATGGTGTAAATAGGTTTGGGTCTAAATTGTTTCAGGTTTAGATGGGTCATTTAAGAGATCGGGCAGGTTGACCCATCACATTTTTACCAAATGATTTACCTTTTAAGTGAAAAAAATGAAAAGAAGTGTTCGGATTTTTTTATCTACTAAACCCGTCTTATACTCGTTGTTAACTGGTCTATGATTGAGTGTTATCAGAAAGCTATTTAACTTATCTAAAATATAGAAAGACACCCGACAAAACACTCGCTTTTATAAATATTGACCAACTTGACCCTAAAACAACAAAAACGATCCTCAATTTCGTTAGAGCGAGATATGAAAAGCCGAAAAGATGAGATGTAAGTAGTCACACCACTATCCGAAGGTAAAAAAACTTCTTCTAACAAAACCTCAAGCGTAAAAGCATTAAATCTTGCATGCGTAAACTCATAAAAAGGGTAAATAATATACGTAAAATCGAGGCCTGAGAGCAGTAACAATAAAAGCGGCGAGTCGACATACAACCGCGTCCCCATTCTCCCGCAAGAATTTATTTATTTTATTTTATTTTTTATTATTATTATTTTTTTATACATAAAAAACCAAATAATAGAGTAAAAAAGAAAACAAAAAGCAGCTGCTTTTGATTTTTATATGTTCATAATCATGACAGAGACTTCAAAAAAAGACTCCTGACTTTTAGCTTCTTTTATACTTCTACAAACCTATACATACATACATACATTGATACATGTATATATATATACACAACACACACACACACACTATATAGATCTATTCATTTTACTAGAGATTTTTTTTATTTTTTTTCATCTGGGTCATAGTCTTTTAGGATTATATGAAATGGGTATTAATCAGAATTTGATATTAGTACTAATTGGATTGGTTTTAGTAAATGATTCTTCAAGATTGGTGGTGAATGGGTTTGGTACATATGGGTTTGATATACATCATAGATACAGTGATAAAGTGAAAGGTATATTGGATATTGATGATAATAAGATGCTACCAAATATGGGTTCAGTTGATTACTATGCTAGTATGTCCCACCGTGATCGTTTGTTTCATCGCCGGAGACTCGCCGGAGTTGAAGATTCTTTAGTCTTTCTTGATGGGAATGAGACTTATCAGCTTCCTTCTCTTGGATTGTAAGTGCCTTTTTTTTTTGGTTGATTATGTTCTGTTAATTGAGTTAAGTTATAAAAAAAGTATTGAAAAAAGGTTTTGTGTAAATTATGTTGAAGAATTGAAAAGGGTTTTATTGCTAGTTTTCTAAATTTTGTGTTGTCTTATATGTGCTTTTGTGTATGCAATATTAAGAGGAATTTTAGA
>LBNU01037940.1:36863-54891 GCA_014162995.1 Artemisia annua | reverse complement strand
CAAATGGTAAAAAGAGTGTTAACCTTTTTCAGATTTAGATTATTATTTGCTAATTATATTGCTGTGATAAATCATAATTAATGTGTGATTTATTATATAAAGTTTTTAGTATGGACAAAAATTGTTCAGTGGTCAACCCAACCAAATATCCGCTGCTTTGATATGTTATAAAAATTACAGATTTCAACCGGATACCCCCTCATTTTGTCACCTCTAGAAGTTCAATATACATTCTAATTTCTTGATCTATTGACTTACTATGATAGTTGCATGCATTTTCAGATTGCTTCACAGACGGAAGAGAGTCGAAGTCAGCCTAGTTCCGACCTTCCCTTCGAGTATTGCTATGACATAAGGTCAGTATGATACTTAAAAAATAAATGCATAAAAACAATATGACCGCCGACGCCACAGGCTAGTTAAAATTGACAATCTTGGCTTGGTGTGGTTCAGTTTCTGGGAATTAGTGTTGTAACCATGTGTTTTTGTGCAGTCCAAACCAGAATACTTTTGAAGCACCATCGTTGAATCTAACCATGAAAGGAGGAGACCAGTTCTCAGTCACGAATCCCTTTGTAGTCGTTCCACTTGAAGTAAGAATACTTTTAATGTTTGCTTCACTTGTCTTTTATCTAATTGTAACTTGTTTGGATTCTAAGTTTATTATACTTTTGTGGTTATGTAGAACGGTGGATCCGTCTTCTGTTTGGGTATAGCCAAAAGTGATAATGTGAACATCATTGGGCGTAAGTTACCATGATAACCTAGTTTTTCTTATTAACCAATTGATCTATTTCAAAAAATGTAACAAATGTTGCATTGTTTTTCTTCAGAAAACTTCATGACTGGTTATCGGGTAGTGTTCGACCGTGAGAAGAATATTTTGGGTTGGAAAGCTTCTGATTGTAAGTAAATCACACTCTTGACTCTTGATCTTCCAAATGCATCTTTCATGTGTTTGTGTGCATGGGTTTAATGCCAAATGTTATATGGTTATCTTTAGGTTACAATGTTATAGATTCGAACACACTACCAATAAGCCCCCAAGCCTCCCCCAGTGGTTCTCCGCGTATGTCTTTGGGACCAGAAGCAACATCAAAGAATGGTTCACCTAACTCGAGTCCAGGTCAACCAGGAAACCTTGCATCTGCATTATCATATACAAATTTCATAATTGTTGTCTCTATTCTTACCAACTTTTTCATGGTTTTGTTGTAATGCGTTTCTTCCCATCTGTAGAGTTACATTCATACGATGCAGTATATAGAGTATAGAATCATGTCACACGATCATACAGATAGCTACTTGTCGATTCTTATTTAGTTTTGACGTAAATATATAGGTTTGTTTGTAGAGACAGACATATATATGGTTTACCTTTTAAATAAAACAACGTTTCTGTTGTTCAATTGCTTTCCAAGACTAGTTTCTAGTTTTCTACTACTTGCTGAGAGAATACGACGTTGCGCCTACCATGTTGACAAACAGTGTTGACAAAAAGCTATCAGAGTATCAGTGCTCATCTCGTTCTGTATACAATTAGAAATTGTCTATTCTATCAGATTGAGAATGATTTGTTTTTAATGTTGGTGTAGATTACTAACTAAAAATATAGACAACTTGTGTTATTAAATTATAAGCTGACATATATAGTAAGTAACCTGAATTTTTAAACTAACAGCTTAGATCGATTCAACAGCAAACTGATTCATAAGCACGACTATCTAATTAAAGTAGATTCAACAACTACATGATTCATAAGCACGATTATCTAATTAAAGTTGATTCAACAACTACATGAGTCATATAAATTACTCCCTCTCCCAATTTTATTTCCTATCTTTTCTTTCCGGTTTGTCGCAATTTAATTATCTACTACTATATTAGGATCGGTAAGTGTGACTGGATAGAAGTTAATTTTCATCCCTTTTTTCAAATTAAAAAAATGTTATATACGATGATTCATGCAAGTTAATATACGATGATTCATTATTGTTAAAGATGATGTTAAAGATGAAAAGAAGAAAAATTCTTCATGCACCTTAATATACGAGGATTCATTATTGTTAATATTTAATGACAATATTGTTAACACATGACTTCAATTAATCAAAGTACGATAAATCAAAGTGAAGAAATATATTTGGCTACTTCTAAATTCGAATCAAATGATGATTTGCTAAAGAGTGTGCGGGAATTTTATTACACTAAAGGATACGGGTTGTCTATTTGCGATTCAAAAAAAGACCAATATGTCACTTTGCAGTGTGATCTAAGCGGGGTGTATCAAGATAAACGGCGTGCTGGGACTAAGCGAAAAAAGAGTACCGGGTCTCGTTTGACCGATTGCCCCTTCCAGATTACAGGTAAAAAGGGAAGTGACGGTGTATGGGTATTCAAAGTAAAAAATTTGGCACATAACCATGATCCATCTACCGATATGTCTGGACATCAATCATTTCGTAGATTAGAACTAGATGACGTACAAACTGTAAAGAAAATGTCCCTTTCTGGAATACCCCCAAGACAAATCCTTTCAACTTTACGTCAACAAAACCCAAATCTTCCCGCAATCTCTAGAACTATATACAATTTGAAGGCAAAATTCCGTAAGGATGATTTGGGTAATCGATCAGCCATTAGTCTTTTATTTGAAGAGCTTCAAAAAGGTGGGTTTTCACATGATATTCTACATAATCCAGATGGGTATATAACTGGTCTGTTTATTGCACATCCTTTGTCAATTAAACTAGCTAAACTCTTCTCTAATACATTTGTGATGGATTGCACATACAAAACCAATAGATACAACATGCCTCTTCTTGATATCATTGGAGTTACATGCTTCAATACATCTTTTTATTCTGGATTTGTTTTCCTGGAAAAAGAGGATAAAGACCATTATGTTTGGGCACTAAGTGTATTTAAGAAGATTCTTGGTGATAGTAATCAACCTTCTGTGATTATACAACAACACAAAAAAGTGAAAGCAGCAGTAAATGGCTAACAATATACAATTCCAAAAATGTTTTCAGATTACCATAGCAAGAAAAGGACACATTAGTTAGACACAACAAAAGAAGTTAAGCATACTAAAAAATCAGGAAGTACTATAGCATGTTACGGATAATCTCGTTAGAATGACGAATTCCAATGTATGTATGAAAAAAGAGAAAAAAGGCCCAGCCCAGAAACAGTAAAAGTTTAGTATATCTGTTTGTTCGCAGTAATAAATAAATATTATATGTAACTTTTTTTTTTTTTTTTTTTTTTTTTTTTTTTTTNCGAATATTCACTTAGATACCGCCGAGCTTTAATTATCTAAAGAACAAACAATTACATCTCAACCGTTGATCTAACTTTCATCTGACGGTTACCTTTATTATAATCTGTCTCATTTATTTAGCTGCATGGGTAGTTGGGTACATTTATTTCAAGCATCTCATTTACACTCTCACCCACATTCTCATAAACTTATCCCCAAATCATTCACCCAGTTTCATCTCTATTCATACAGAATCGCCATTATCTACCACCGATTCACTAATCTATGGCCACCAGTAAACCACAACGACAACTTCCACCACAAATAGCCGGATACTCCGGCGGCTTCTATTTTTCCGGCGTCGATGAGTGAAGCGCGTGGTGAAGGTGAAGAGTGAGAGGATGTTGTCAGTTATGGATGTTTTGGTGGAGAGCGGCGGGAGTTGTGAATGTGGCCTCATGTTGTGGTACGTTTTGGTTTCTGAGTTGTACCCATTTTGGGGTTTATTGATGAATTAATGTTTGGTTTGGTTTCAAGAAAGTGTTGATTGAGTATGTATGTCAAGTTGTTGTCACTCTTTGAACTTTGAAGTAGTAGTGGGGTTCAATTTAAACTTACCATCTTTCTTTTTTTATTTTTATTATTATTATTTTTATTTTTTTTAATTTGTTTTTGATGATTCAGAGAAAAGATATACAAATGTTTATTTATTTTTTTATTTTTTTTTCCGATCTGACTTGACCTGACCTATCGACTGGTGTCGCCGCTAAATTTTCACTTAAACTTAATAAAAGGAACCACATTAGTTTTTTTCGTTAAGTCCGCCACTGTAAATCACACGTGATTTACACAAGAATCACATATGATTTACATACGAATCACAACAAAAAACAGAATCACATGTGTTTTACTCATTTTTAGATTAAAATAGAGTCAGATGTGTTTCAGTTTATAACAGCAAAGGTTAAGTCACATGTGATTTACATTTTTTCATACCAAAAGACAAATAAATAAAAAACAGAATCACACGTGATTTTACGAATTTGTTTTATACAGTAAATATTAATATTAATTAGGGTTTTACTATCTCATTCAGTATCTTCAGCCGCCCTTTACGGTGTATGTAAATTTATGTTTTTTAATTATGTTTTCACTAAATATTTTATATATGTGTGAATTTTGTTATTCGTATATAATGTATTTTTTGTTTATGTTATTTATATAGATCTAGATATGAAATTTTGTGAAGCTTATATTCGTATATAATGTATTTTATGTTTATGTTATTTATGTCCATCTAGATATGAAATTTTGTGAAGCTTATATTCATATATGATATTATCTTTTTCGATTGTTGTAGGTATTGAAATGTCTGGGAAAGAGTGTCTTATTTGTGGTTTGTGTGACAAATCCTATCCGCTACGTTGTGTTTCCGTGTACCTCCTTCTCTTCTAAAGAGGAATACCCGAAAACACGACGTAGCGGATAGGATTTGTCACACAAATCACAAATAAGGTACTCTTTCTCAGACATTTCAGTATCTACAACAATCGAAAATATTATACACGAATATAACCTTCACAAAATTTCATATCTAGATCTACATAAACAAAAAATACATTATATACGAATATAAGCTTCACAAAATTTCATCTAGATCTACATAAATAACTATGGACGGAGCTTGAACTATTTCTTTAGGGGGTCGAAGTATCAATGATTAATTTTAGAGAGGTCAATTAGTAAAATAATTTATTTTCACTAGTTCTATAAACAAAATACCTTAAAAAATAATAATAAATAAATAAATTAAAAATGGACGGCCTAGAGCCCACCCCTGCCCTTTAAATCCTCCCTCCATGGTAGGAGGGGGTGAGCAGGAAAGCCCAAGTTTGGCTGCAAGAAGTGTGGGATCCAAAGGAGTTTTTTGTTTTAACTTTTAACCATATTTGATGATATTATTTATGGTAATATTGGATATTTGTTTGTTTTAACTTTTGTTAGACTATGCGACTTTGGTTGAATTATGGTTTTTGCAAGGCCGATACAGACAATTTAATGTTATGAATTGATTATGTTGTTGGTTCTTTGTAGCTTTTGATCTTGGTTTGTAGATTCTGCTTAAGATAGGAATGCTCAAATCATGGATGTATTTTGTGTTAGTTTTATAGACATGAAATGATAAACGTGTGTTAGGATCGAACTCGAGATCACGGGATTGCACACTTTACGTATGAAAGTTAAAGATTAATAATTAATTATAAATGTTATATTAATTATTAATTAAACACAAACACTTAACGATCGTTAACATTTAACGGAAAAGGCTAACGACCGTTAGACGAATAAAAGGAAAGAAATATAGATGAATTATTGGAATGTCAAAAATGTTCCGGAATCCCTTTTAGGGATGCCAAACCGATCGGCCACAAAGGGAGGGCACCTCCTTTGTGCCTTGAGCTCCAAGTAATCTCACCTATATATACAAAACCAAGGTTATTTGTTCCATACTCTTGCACACATAACTTAAAGTGTTTTTCTCTTTCTTTTCTCTTGCAAAAATCGAACACCCCTAAATCCCTTAGGGTTTCGAATTTTTTGAAGCTCAAAAGTGTTTTGTTTTATTATTACTTGCATAACTTTAACTTGTTTTAGTACGTGTGTACAAGAACGTGAATCAAACACACTATTGTTTAATTCTTGGATTGAATTACAAAAAGGTAAGGGGTAATTCTTTTAATCTACATAAACCCTAATTAGGGTTCTTGATTAGAAGATTTGCTCTATTGATTCTTGTTCAGGCTAGAATCAAAGGTACGTTTACTTTTATGTTTGGTTAATTAATTATGCATTATATGATCCTAATTGCTTCTGCTATGCTTACTTGATGTTATTGTTTATATATGTATGACATGAGTATAAAATTGCAACAGTGGCATCATGATCCATTATAATATGTAATTAATTACCAAAACACATAAAGAAACACGAATTTTGTTTGGTTTTATGCATGTTTTTAGATTTAGGGTTTATAAAAATCAAAAATCTAATTTTATATAAATCGATTTTTTTTTAATTTTAGGGTTTTTGGTTTTTGATCATTAATTTGATTAGAAACCCTAAGAAACATGTTTATGTGTTTATGTACGTTCTTGTGACTATATGCAATAATTGTTATGTGGAATCCATGAAAATATGCATGTTTAGCATGGATTCAATGATATAATTTTAATTGTTAAGATTTTACATGTAAATTAATTGATAGATGTCGAATTAGGTAAGACTCCAATATTAAGGAATCAATTATGTGTTAACTAAAACCTAGAATTAATTTTTAATAGGATTATCGAATTAAGTATATATATATATATATATATATATATATATATATATATATATATATATATATATATATATATATATATATATATATATATATATATATATAATGGTTATGATATATATGTTTTATTTAGTTTTTTATTTTTTGTTTAATTACTTGTTTTTTTTGTTTATTGTGTTAGACATGTTTATAAACGAAAAAGGGTAATTTTGTATATAAATAATATGGAATAAACAAATGGCGAAATTTGTTTTGGTTTTAAGAGTCAAATTTACAAGGTTTAATTGATTGATGTTTTTGTACAATTGTGTATGAAAGGCGGACCGAAGTTGACAAACTATAAAGTGGGTATAAGTTTGGTTTCACATTAAATTGTGACCTTAGAGAGACATCATTCTGTCTCTACGCTCGCCTGTGCGTCAATTAGACTTACCTATATCGCTATTTTACGTACAATATCATCTTAAGGGTGAATTGACTACAATTCCACTATGATTATCCGAAACACTAAGCTTTAGGGCTTATGCAAAAGTACGATATAGTGGATGATAATTGTTAGTAATTCTTTAATTAGTGGACCCAATACCTCAATCAAAACTGTGTTAATTTGATCTTAGTGAATTGGTAATAAAATGGTTTTGTAAAAACCAATGTTATAAAGTTGTATGCATGCTTCTTCATACATTATTTTGATTACACACATCAAAATTACTACCCTTCAAAATTAAGTTGAATGCCATCTAATTAAAGAACACTTGAAGTTGTGATTTACGTCATGTGAGAGCTTGGCTAGATTGCAATGGAGAGGTGAACTTTATAATTTCATTACTAGCAGATCAACTGAATGTAATGAAATTATGAGGGTTTGCAGTTTTTAAATTATGAGTAGGAAGTGAGAGCTTGGACTCAAGGCATTAAGATGGGGATGAAACATGCTTATATTGCAAAGATTTTTGTGAATGTAAATCCCATAATGATCTAGGAATTGAAATATGATATTGGCAATTATTGTCCGACAATTACCTTGTTGAATACTATCATTACTAGCAGATCAACTAATGTAATGGTACTATGTCAATTAAGGATCCTAGCTTTAAGAAAATACTATGGTTTATATGAATATTACCAATGGGTATTTTATTTTCTTAAAGATTTTATTATCGAAAATACTAAAATTGAATTTTGTTAATTCATTTAATGTATTAATGCAACGTTAAAACCGTAAACAACGTTTGGACTTTGGTAAATTGATCTCGTTCTGTTTTCAAACATATGTTTGATTAAGAAAAATTTACTTAAAAGAGAAAGGAATTCTCCTTTCTATGAAAGAAGAGTGAGACACAATCCTATTCTTTTTCATTAATGAGAAAGGATAATAGGAATATTAGATATGTTTAAGTTCTAATATATAACTCATGGCAAACTTTAATAGTTAAGAATTGCTCATTTTCTATAAAGATTTCATCACCCTCATTTGGTGATCAAATTATTAGTAACAAATATGATATTTGGTTAACTAGAACTTTATGAGTTATTAAAGTTAGAAGCTAAACTAATTACCGTAAAATGGTAAAAGATGAACTAGTATATTTATCTAGTTGTTTTGTTTTGACCATTTATAGGTTCTACATACATTGTGGGATGGTAGACCTGTTAAGGAAGAAATTGCATGCCCAATTTTTCAAGTTAATAGCATTGATGGTTATTCCATCATTAACGTAGTAGAATGCACACTTTAATGCATAAGTAATTGTTACGTATGGAAATTAAAAGGTGTTGGAAAGTTAAAAGCACACTATTTTCTTTCACTGGATATGAAACACTTATAATGTTGTCAAATTCAGTGGGAGTATTGTGTACTTATCACTGAGTAAGAAATTATTGTAATGATCTTTAATTCAGTGGGAGTTACAAGCTTTGACATCTTGGTAGCTAAAGATAATTACTTTCAAAAGTAAACACTCACACTTTTAAGGTTAGTCTTGTACGTTTCCTTACTAGACATTGTTGTTCTATATCTACTTGTTATGCTGAAATCTATGACACAATCATATTGATCACATAAACAAACGTATGGCGTGTTGTTTATCAACTATATGAGGTTGTTCCATGCACAAGTGGGAGAATTGTTATATTTAATTGTGTGCAAGAAACAACTCATAAAGATATGATTTAAAAGATTCTCTTGACTGAAAGGTAAGAGACTAAAGTTATAATAGGGTTTATAACACATCTAATTTAAGAAACACTTGAAGTTGTAATTTACGTCATGTGAGAGCTTGGCTAGATTACAATGGAAAGGTAAATTCATACTTTCATTACTAGTAGATCAACTGATCTAATGGAATTATGTTAATTTGCAGTTTCTAAATTAGATACCTATTAGAACATGTGTCAATATGATATCAAGACTACTTTAATTTGTATATTTATGAATTCTTGGAATGACATAAATTAATAAAGTAATCTAAAGGTACTTCAATCTAAATATTTATGTATTCATGGAATGACATAAATAAATTAAGAAATAATGTTGTTTTACATTATTGTGAAGTAATAAATTAACTTGAAAATACTATTGAAACCAAGAGATGGTGTTCATGATTACTTTAGTTAAACATGTTTATGTTTCATTGCAAAGATATAAACATAAAGTCTTTTAATTGTTACAAGACTTATAATAAAGTAAGACGTTAACTTTTTTTTTTTTTAAACAGTTTATGTTTTCTTGTAGAGACATAGACATGAAGTGACTTTGTCAAAAGTACTTGTGTTATAAAGCATGTAATTGGCTTGAAAATACTATTATACCATTAAAAGGACTTAGTTAGTAAATAGACAAGCCAAAAGGAATATGGTTATCTTAAATATTGTTATATTGTATTACAATATTAATCCTAATGAAATACAAAATGTTTATGGTATGTTCAGTTAGGAGAATCAAACTCTTGTTATAATTGTTTGATTAAAGATAACTATGACCTCTTTTCTTCCAAAAGTTATAAAGGTTAGAAAATTTAGTATGGATTGAATATACTCAATAAGACTCCAACCTAGAAGATGAATAAGACACCATCATATGATGGAATGTGATGAATCACATTAAGTCTTAAGTTGAAGTTCTGAATTTGTTCAACTGCTTATGAAGAGGTTATTAACAAAGTAAAGTCAGAAACTATCAATATGTATTTGTAATATCCCAAAAGAGAACATTATATTGTTGCTTTATTTGCTAAGTATTTATAGATAGTCTTTAAATTACTAAAAGCAAGTGGGAGTTTTGATCTTTAAATGATAAAATTACAAGATACATAATCTTCTAAAATAAACTAGTGAATATCATAATGAGGCTAGACATGAAAATGTTAAACTTCAAGATGATGGAATTCTCATTCATAGATCCGCAAGGATATCTCAAATATTTGATTAATATGTCCATAAAGATAATCAATTTTGAAACTTGGTTTATCTTAATAGTTAGACTAGAAAATGAAGATGAGTTTCTCTAAAAGATAAGGTAACCTTTGTGGTTTAAATCTTTGGATAAAAATCATATCGATAATATTGTACACGTATTTAATGCATGTCTTATGACAAGATTATTAATCACATTTAAGCAATTAACTGTGATTGAATATTCTATCCTAAACACATTAAATATATAAAGATTATGATTGTCATATTTTCATTAATATGAAAATGACAATGGAATAACAAAACTCTTTCTTGAGAGATTACTTGAGCGAGGACGATAAGTAATCAAAAGAAGTTATGAATTCAAATAAATCTTTGGAAGTGTACAAAGTGCAATAATCCATAAATGGATAAATGCATGCATCTAGGAGATTATTCTTATGTTTAATTATTAAATCCATGTTTTGATTTATAATTGAAATAAGATAATTTCTAAGTATTCATAAAAGCTAGTGGGAGTATTATGTTTAATTTCCTAAATCATATATGTTGTAAAACATATAAGAAGTAACATTCCATATAAGTAAAATGTTAAGTCTTAGTTTGGAATGAAACTTTACTTGAAGATTTAGAAAATATGACATACAACCTTGGAATGAATGTTTATTAACATAAACATATGTGGTAAATGAATCTAATAGAACATGATATATCATTTAGAATATCTAAATGAATATGTAGAACATGAATAAAATCTAAGTATGACTCACGGATTTTTCATGTACATCATGTTACTGTTGTATCATGCTTAATCACAAGATGATTTAACAACATAGATATCTAAAGGAATATGTTTGGATATAGAATCACATCCTCAGCCTGGAATAGCTTCCAGATTCTATAGATGAAATTTTTTTCAAATAGTTGTGAAAATTGTCATAGCTGACAAACTTGAATGTTTGGAAGGCATCAAACATTACACAATTGATATTAATGTTTACGGGAATTTTAAAGAGCATATTATTGTTTGCATACAATGATGCTAAATGAAATTGAGATGACACTCAATACTAGTCATGGTAAGGATTTCATCCTTAGCTATATGTACTAGTTGTGCTTTTTAAGCATAGTTGCATTATACATTAAAGAATAAGAATACTTTAAACTTTAAAATGTTTTAAAAGTTTGATTGCCATAAATTGGTGGTTAAGGATGTCACATATTTTATGAAATATTATGTGGCATTATCAAAATAGTTGAGTATGCACATACAAGAACTTCACTAGTTGAATTCTTAACCAAGTATTCTCAAAATTTTAATAGATCAAAGTTGGATGATTTATGTTTTGTCAACAAGTATGAATGTCATTACTTGAGATATAATTCATCAACTATAGTTATCATGCATTGATCTATTTAGTATTTAGATAAGGGATGTTAAACAATTATTATTTATAATGAATTAAAATACTTGGTATGTTTGTTTTTATTAATAATAAATTATATCCTATATTTACATGTTTAAATCCGTGAATAAAAGTTATTCTAAATTGTTCGTTGTCAATTAATAATATGGGAATATTATTAAATTAAGACAAATCTGAGTTTGGTGTAATATACTTAAAAGCATATTGATGCGTAGACATGCCATTTCAGATGATATTCAATGATACTGAATATAGGACTTATCACAACTACATGATGTTACTTTAAGGATCTTGTCATTAAGTAAATCCTAAGAAGTTATCTTTAGAATTAAGATACCAGATAACTGTCATGAATGTAGTGCATTTTTGTGAAACAACTTAACGCTATACGTAACTGGTAGTTATAAGGGTTGTTTTCAGAAGTGTTACAAAGTTCGTTGGTTTTGCTTGTAGTCAATACAGAATTTGTTCCTTCAAATTAATTTTTGGAGCTTAATACTAATGGGCCCCTCGTAGGGTTGTCAAGATGTTTGCGTGCACACGCCCAAGATCTTCCATGAATATGTTCAGACGATTTGTTAATCTTGTCAATCACATACAACGAGAAACAGAATTGTTAATTAAGGAATGACTTTGATCCGTATCCTTATTAACGTGGTATTAGAAACAAAAGGATGATAATAATGAGAAATCATTAAAAGGTTTTCCAGGAGCCTTACTCGATTCGTACTAAAAGGCATCAGCGTGTTGCAAGATGCTAACCGAATGTGATCACTTTATCATTACATGTCTAAGTGGGAACTGTTAGCTTTATAAACATGAAATGATAAACGTGTGTTAGGATCGAACTCGAGATCACGGGATTGCACACTTTACGTATGAAAGTTAAACATTAATAATTAATTATAAATGTTATATTAATTATTAATTAAACGCAAACACTTAACGATCGTCAACATTTAACAGAAAAGGTTAACGACCGTTAGACGAATAAAAGGAAAGAAATATAGATGAATTATTGGAATGTCAAGAAGGTTCCGGAATACCTGCCAAACCGATCTGCCACAAATGGAGGGCACCTCCTTTGTGCCTTGAGCTCCAAGTAATCTCACCTATATATACAAAACCAAGGTTATTTGTTCCATACTCTTGCACACATAACCTAAAGTGTTTTTCTCTTTCTTTTCTCTTGCAAAAATCGAACACCCCTAAATCCCTTAGGGTTTCGAATTTTTTGAAGCTAAAAAAGTGTTTTGTTTTATTACTACTTGGATAACTTTAACTTGTTTTAGTACGTGTGTACAAGAACGTGAATCAAACACACTATTGTTTGATTCTTGGATTGAATTACAAAAAGGTAAGGGGTAATTCTTATAATCCACATAAACCCTAATTAGGGTTCTTGATTAGAAGATTTGCTCTATTGATTCTTGTTTGGGCTAGAATCAAAGGTACGTTTACTTTTATGTTTGATTAATTAATTATGCATTATATGATCCTAATTGCTTCCGCTATGCTTACTTGATGTTATTGTTTATATATGCATGACATGAGTATAAAATTCCAACATTTTGTGTTAAGATCTTCGCTGATTTCTCATTGGAATTTAGTTTTCTTGCAAGCCCCTGGAAAACATCAAATTTAGAATTTAAAATTTGCTTAACTCAGGTCAAGGTCAAACTGCAGGAAAATGAGAATGATGAGATATTTGAAACAGCGAAAGGCTACATCTCAATCCTATTTTAGCAACATATAAAACATGCTCTTCCACCTCATAGAAAATCTGTCACATGATAGAACAGTCTCAGGGACAAGTTTTATATGAGTAGTGTGTAGTAATGAGTCAAAAAGATTGCAACTACAACAAATAGGTGTAACAGAACCAACTATAAACAAGACTATTACTAGAAAATTCCTACAAATTAAACCTGATGCTCTTTGTCATTTCTTTTTGCCTGAAATAGTGAATTATTAGAAACAATATCATAGTATATAGTAAATACATGGATACACTAAAGAATATTTCAGGAGGAAATACCTTGATGGCCTCTAATGTTCTCAAGAAGTCAACTTTATCTTCCTTCTTGACTGCAATTAAGAAGGGTTGTCACTATTTTAGTGAGCTACCTTGTCCTTGGATGATAAATTCTTATCGCAATATTTCCATGCCAAATACAATGAATACCATAGTTAATGAGGTCAAGGAACTAGAAATTATGCATTAAGAACGCTTTGGTTGTTAAGAAGACTTTCACTGTGAAAACGCAGTATAAAAGTCGGGAGTGCCTCTGAATTCTGAAATATGTATATTAATTTGTTGAAATGATAATAAATCTTGACATTGTATATATTACTAACTAAAATTATAGACAACTTGTGTTATTAAATTAAGCTGACATATAAGCTGACATATATAGTAAGTAACCTGAATTTTTAAACTAGCAGCTTAGATCGACTCAACAACAACATGATTCATAAGCACGACTATCTAATTAAAGTTGATTCAACAACTACATGATTATTTATTTCCATCTTTTCTTTCCATTTTGTCCTAATTTAATTATCTACTACTCCGTACTATATAGGGAAGTGATCCGGTAAGAAAAAAACAAGAATGAGAAAAATAAGAAAGATCAGGTTTGTTTTTTATATAAGGAAGATACCGGGAGTGATTTTTTTTGGATACCTTGCAATTGTCACAGTTGCGTGAAGGGCTTGGTTACAAGAACTGGAAGAGTATATGTTTCCCGTCATGATTCTTTTTCATTCAAGAGTTGACTTATATTTAGATTCTTAGCGAAGGGTTGATAAATAGTATAAATAAGAACCTAAGTGGTTCAAATTTGTTATATTTCAGACAGGTAACATTAAAACTCTAATCAGTTAGTTTTAATAATAGTTTTCAAGGCCTTTAATCAACTAGTTTATGTTGTTACGGCTGTTCTTAAACTTTGAAATCTACAAGTAAATTCAAGCTACCAACTAATGTTAAGTTAGTTTGTCTTTAAGAGACCATTGCTGATGAATGTTTGTTTACCACCAGCTTGACTTCAATATATACAGCCCCAACACGTCCTCAACAAGTCAAAGAGTTCCTGGCGATAGTAGCTCTTGTAGACTACGTAACCAATGCTCTGCGAGACCTGATATTTGTCCGTATCAAGTCAATTATCTTTCGAGCAATACTTCATCAACTGGGATCTTGATAGAAGATGATTTGCATTTGAAAACTGGTGAAAGTCCAATGAAAGACGTTAATGCAAAGATCAAATTTGGGTACGTACTTATGACTCATAGAGTTAACTACCGATGTCAAACTTGTTAAATCTATTATTCGGATTCCCTATGCATGTACAAATTTGATGCTGCATGTTTCCTATTTGACAGTCGTTACGTTTTTATTTTTATTTTTTTTATTATTTTTTTTGAAAAACTTGATTTTAAGTATCTGGATTGCTGGTGGTGACATAATCTTTAGTATTTTTTTTTCTTTACCACAAAAGTCAACCTGTACCCGTTTCTTCATATTATTTGCATATTTTGAACTCTTGATAGTTCCAATAGAACAGATGATCATTAACTTTTTGGCTTAACCTATTATACTTAACTTCAAGTTTCATGATGATTTCATAGTAGCTTGATGCCCAAACGTTTTACCTGTCATTAATATTCAATACTTACTATAATTAGAAAAATCATATTGGAAAATGTACCACATGTCACTACTAGAGCTTAGAATTTGTCTTCTTTGACCTGAAAAGTCAAATTATACTTTTGCTGTTATAGATGCTCATTGTAATTTGTTTCAGGTGTGGAATGATCCAAACTGGCTCATTTATAGATGGAGCAGCCCCCAACGGTCTGTTTAGGCTCAGAATGGAGAACCAATCTGTTCCTAGCATTTTAGCAAGCAGTGGTCTTACTGCTAATTCATTCTCCATGTAACCAACTGGCTTAGCTCAGTTGGCCACCTGGGTTCTCTCTAGAGCTTGGGGGAGGTTTTATCCAGGGTTCAAGTCTTGCAAGAGACAAAAAATACAGGTTTTCCTCCTAGTGCGTAACCGTGAGTTCTAGGGGTTTTCCTTCGCGGGTCTCTCCTAGTGGTTCGGGTCCCGAGGCCTGCCCGTTTAGATGGTTTAACTCGGGGGTCGGATTTCAAGTGTGGTTCCGTTCTAAAAAAAAATTCATTCTCCATGTGCTTTAGCCCTGATGGTGCCGGAAGAATTGATTTTGGAGATAAAGGCAGCTTGGATCAAGGAGGAACGCCATTCAATCTTGATACTCCTCAGTAAGTTGATTTGGATTGGTTTTCAAGTTGTAAAGTTAGTTGTTTGACTTTGACTCTCGTTTGTTAAACTTTTAGGTTTTCTTGAAATTTGTACCAGTCGAACATACAACATCAGCATGACACAAACAATTGTGGGAGGCAATGTTACTAATGTTGATTTTACCGCAATATTTGACACTGGTACATCCTTTACGTACTTGAACGATCCAGCATACTCCATTATTGGTGAAAGCATAAGTAAACTGGTGTTGTGTTAGTGAGATAGACAATGGTTTACATTTAAACCCGTTTACTTATAACCAGGTCAATTTTGCCTGTGTTGTTACCTCAAACGGGTCAATAAAAAGTTTAGGTAAGGGGGAGGGGGTCAAATGGTAAAAAGAGTTAACCTTTCAAATATTTAGATTATTATTTGCTAATTATATTGCTGTAATAAATCATAATTAATGCGTGATTTATTATATAAAGTTTTTAGTATGGACGAAACCCAATCTCCGCTGCTTTGATATGTTGTTATAAAAATTACAGATTTCAACCCGATACCCCCTCATTTTGTCACCTCTAGAAGTTCAATATACATTCTAATTTCTTGATCTGTTTACTTACTATGATAGTTGCATGCATTTTCAGGTTGTTTCACAGACGGAAGAGAGTCGAAGTCAGCCTAGTTCCGACCTTCCCTTCGAGTATTGCTATGACATAAGGTCAGTATGAAACTTACAAAATAAATGCATAGAAACAACATGGCTGCCGATGCCACAAGCTAGTTAAAATTGACAATCTTGGCTTGGTGTGGTTCGGTTTCTGGAAATTAGTATTGTAACCATGTGTTTTTGTGCAGTCCAAACCAGAATACTTTTGAAGCACCATCGTTGAATCTAACCATGAAAGGAGGAGACCAATTCTCAGTCACTAATCCCTTTGTAGTCGTTCCACTTGAAGTAAGAATACTTTTAATGTTTGCTTCACTTGTCTTTTATCTAATTGTAATTTGTTTGGATTCTAAGTTTATTATACTTTTGTGGTTATGTAGAACGGTGGATCCATCTTCTATTTGGGTATAACCAAAAGTGACAATGTGAACATCATTGGGCGTAAGTTACATGATAACCTAGTATGTCTTATTAACTAGTTGATCTATTTCAAAAAATGTAACAAATGTTGGATTGTTTTTCTTCAGAAAACTTCATGACTGGTTATCGGGTAGTGTTTGATCGTGAGAAGAATATTTTAGGTTGGAAAGCTTCTGATTGTAAGTAAATCACACTCTGACTCTTGATCTTCCAAATGCATCTTTCATTTGTTTGTGTGCAAGGGTTTAATGCCAAACGTTATATGATTAATGGGTGCTGGTTCATCTTTAGGTTACAATGCTATAGATTCGAATACACTACCAATAAGCCCTCAAGCCTCCCCCAGTGGTTCTCTGTAACACCCCGAAAATCGAAATGAGCAGCGGAAGTCTAATCGGGATATTACATTTCAGTATCATAGTCACAATCATAGAAAACAACTTAAAAGAGTTGTTTTGGAAAATTTGTTATCATTCATGATCATAAATTCAAAGTAAACGATACAGGTCTCAATAAGTTTTAGAAATACATGAAGAAGTTGTTTTTAAAAGAATGATAACATTTTAGGGCGATATTCAATATGATGCCTTGCTCCACTCCGTGCCATAAAGCTGTTTAGTTGCCTGAGATAAACATGCTAAAAAGTCAACACAAAGGTTGAGTGAATTGATGAGTGTGCAAATACTCATCATTTCTATCACATTTTAGACTGCCAAAACATCTGAAAACACACAGAAATACCTTAAAATACATAAAATATCATGAAAATATGTTTTTATGTGTTTCAGATACAAAAGGATTGAAAACTGATGAAAAACAGTCAAGTTTGCATAATTGGCAGTTTCAGTCCCTGAACTTTCATAAAATGGCAAAACTAGTCCCTGGTATTTCAAAACATGAAAAATATCATCAAAGGTCCTTTTTGATTCACAAGTTTTCAAAAGAAATCCTTTTAAGTCAAAAAATTGCAAAATGACAACTTTGGTCCCTCAAGTTTGAAAAATGACAAAATAGGCCCCTGAAGTTTCACACTTTGGCAAAACTAGTCCTTGAGGGTTCAAAATGAAAGAAAAGTCAATATTAGTCCATGGGAAATCAAACTTATTCATTTTTAGTCCCTGGATAAAAGTTTTCATCAATTGGCAGAAAAGGTCCCTCAAGTTTCAAAAATGGCAAAATTAGTCCCTGGGTATTCAAAAATTGGAAGTTAACATAAAA
>LBNU01037940.1:0-13228 GCA_014162995.1 Artemisia annua | reverse complement strand
GACTCACTTAATCGTTGGGGTACTCCGGTATTCCTGTGTTAGCCCTCTCGGGGGCATCCGATTAGGAACCGCCCTGGTGAGGGGCAGAAGGAGTCACCACATTTTGAGGGTGAAAAATTCTGTTTCTCACTTGTAAGTGCCGGTTGTTTATTACTAACCATTTTCTTGCAGCGAACTTCACCACCAACACATGATTCCACATGCTCATACTTACGTCAATGGCTTCCCTGAAAGTTCTAAGTTATACAAAGTCAAAGAAAGATCAAAGCTACTCAAAGTTAAAGAAAGATTCAACGTCAAAGGAATCTACAAAGTCTTATGACAAAGATCTTACTTAATGAACGGGAATTACACAAGTACAAATCACAAAGTTCAAAGACGTATGAGCATGTTGGAATGGCGAACCATCATTGGAGACGAAGGAGTGACCAAAGGCGGATTTCTACATCATATGCATCACTCCAACAACAAGGAACAAAGATTGATGAGCAAAGAATTTTTGGTCTAATCTAACCGATTTTTGAGACGTCCAAAAATTACAAAAGTTCAAAAGTAAAGAACAAGAAGATGAAGTCGAGCAACTATTCAACATTGATGACCGACCCTTAGGGGGGAGATTGTTAGGAACACGTTTCACGTTTACAAAGTGTCAGTCATTAGTTTGTAATAGGTTGCTATATTAGACTTATTATGTTTTACGTTTAGTCATTTAGTTATGAAAGTTTATGATGTAATTTCATGATATGTAAAAGTCCAAGGGGTGAAATGGTAAAATAGTAGAAGTATCTAGTGCCTCTTGGACTTCCTATAAATACATGTTGTAAGCCCTCATTAGGGCTTGTTGGTTCTCTATTGCAATATCAATATCATTTACATCATATTCTTGAGTTCCTTCCACACTCTTCTTCTCTCTTCTAGTTACTTATTCATTATTGATTCTATGGTTGTTTATGCATAAGATGGTGACCTAACAAGATAGTTATAAACTTAGGTAATATAAGTATTATAAGTATAGGGTAGATTTTGTAAATATGTCAAACTTGAAGGTTATAAAGTAAACTATTTTCATATAAATAGCAAACCTATTTTAAAGTTAGAAGCATAACACAATACTAGGGAGCTTCATGTGAGGAGTACTATGTGGATATTTCGTTTTGACGAGTCTGTTGGGTTTACGATTTAAAGTGCCATGGCTCCTCAAACGATTATTGCATATACTTCTGAATTATGATGGCCCGAACGGTGTTATGTTATAACTAAACTCTAATAACAATATAACTCAATAGTAAGGAACTTCGTGTGAGGAGTTACATACTTCTGAATTATGATGGCCCGAACAGTATTATGTTGGTAGCATAATACAATAGTAGGGAGCTTCATATGAGGAGTTATACTTTTTGATTACGATGGCCTGAACGGTGTTATATTATATCTAAGAATCCTAAAATAAAACACTTAATAAACATAAAACAAAACAACTAGAGCTTGACATGCCTCCACAACAATAATAGACCTCAAGATACGTGAGTAAGCAGCCTAGACCTCTAGTCACTTTGACATCAATCACATAGCCTTAAGCCCAGGTGAGTTCATAGCCTCACACTCTTTTTCCGTGAGTTTTCATAGCCTCACACCTTTTAAACGCTTTCTAAATGCTTTACAAACCCTGTGAGGGGGATACATGCTACTTGCTTTACTTTAAAACCGAATACAAGTCTTTTTCTTTGGTTGTTTGGTGTGAACCAAATATAAGTATATTCCGAGGATAGCACGGGTAAATATGAATCCCCGGGTCGTAATCCCAACGACGGCTAAGACTTGGTTCGTTGGTTCGTGTTCGCGATTCGTGAAGTGAATCGTGTCGTGCAGGCTAAGGGAACCCTAAATTTCGCAAAACAAGTAAACACGTAAAGCACGGAAAAACACGTAAAACACGGAAATTAAAAACCTAAACGTAAAACGGGATCGAATCCTAAATTCCCGAGCTAATCTCGGGAAAAACTAAGTTAACTAGGGAAACTTAAAATCTTAAAAGTAAATTCTAAATTCTAAAGGGTTTAAAACGTAAATTTAAACTTTATATATATTTAAAATACTAATTATTACTTTTTATTTATTTATTTATTACTTTAAATTACTTTTAATTACTAATAATAAACTAAAATAGAAATTTAACTAAGAAAAATGGAAAAATAATTTTGAAAATTTTAAATATCCTAAAAGTAATTTAAAAACTAGAAAATATATTTTTTTAGGTTTTTTATTATATATATTTTTAATTAAAAACTAATATTTAAACATTAACTAATTATTAAAAATACTAAAAATAGAAAAATAAGGTGAAAATTAAAATTTATTTTTCTAAAATTATAAAATAACTAAATAGTAATTTTAAAACTGAAAAACTATTTTTTTGGATTTTTATTTAATTATTATTAATTAAAACTGATTAAAAAGTACTTAAAAACTAAAATTAAATAAGAAAAATAGCAAAACAACTTGGAAAAATCTGAAATTTTTAGGAAAATTCTAAATTATATTAAGGAACCTAGGAAAAATAAGAAAATCTAATTTGAAACCCTAATAAGCTGTTTGGACACAATAAGCAGTTTGCTAATAAGCAATATTTAAGCAAATAAGCACTAATTAATACCAACTTTTCACAGACCCTCAAGCACACTTAATAAAGTACAAATAAGCAAGAAAAGTACAGAAAATAAGTCAATAAGCACTTATTAAAGTTTAACCTAGTTGACAGAAATGACAGCCTAAGTGCCTACTTTCTAGCTACTTTTTAAGCACTAAATAAGCTGGAAACCTAAAACTAATGTGAAACAGTAAAAATAGACCTAGGATAGAGTGCTAAAACCACAAAAGCCCTAATTTTAGAACCCTAATTGAACTCTAATTAAGCCTAGGTAAGTTGACTAAAATCTGTTTTGCTGATCTTTTAGAAATGGGACAGATTATAAGAACAATTTTAACCAACTTAAGCTGTTTGGAATTGATTGATTATTGTTGATACTTAAACTAGGCTAGCCTAACTTATCCTAAATGCAAGATTAAGGCCTAATATGATCTCTAACCTCAAGTAATCTACCCCTAAAGTCACTTGCTCACTGCTGTTCTGCACACAAGTAGCTGATCATGTTGACTATTTGATGTGCAATCTCAGTTTGACTTATATGAATTTTAAAGCCCAAATACTACTTAATGATTATAACTAATGATGTTTAAGGCATAAAATCCTAAACCTAACCACTAATACTATATAATGCAACTAAAAATTTCCAACAGTTAAACCTTATGTGAGCAGATTTTAGACACTTAGTGATTTTTGACTTTTTGCTTTAAACACTGCAATATTATGATAGTTTAGAGCCTAAAATGACCTAAGGGAACTAAGGGTACTGAATTTGCAGCCTAAAACCAACTAGGATTCCAAAGATAAGCTTCTACCAAACACCCTTGCAAAATCTGTTTTTACTAAGAAATAAACCTAGGGACTAAGAGACCTAAAGCAGCTTTCCTTAATCTACTCCTTAGCTTATTTTGGACCTAATTAAGCATAAATATGCAGAATTGAACTACTAGAACAAGTACCTCCTACTAAAGCTATATTAAGGCAGTTTAGACTTAGGACTTATCTAGATTAAATAGAGGTCTAACACAAGCACACAAACAGATGTATTAAGCAATAATAAACACATATAAGCTATAAGCTATCTATTCTATGCTAAACTAAAGCTTGTGCAGAAAATATAAAAGAAGGACTTACTTGGGACTATGGCTGCTAGAAGGAAATGAAAATGCTAGGTGATGAGACAAGCACACAGAAGCTATTAGAGAGCTTAATGAGCTTGTCAGAGGAGGTTTTGAGCTTGTGAGAGCTTATGTCTCCTCTGCTTATTCTCTTTTTTTTTTTTTTTTTTTTTTTTTTTTTTTTTTTTTTTTTTTTTTATAGTGAAAACTGTACAGGAAACCTACCAAGGAGCTTGTAAAGAAACAAAAGAGCTTAATGAAATTTGAGATTGAGTAAAGAGCTAAAAAACTTTAAAACAAAATAAGGACTTATGAAATTAAAGAAGCTAAAGGGAAATGTGAAACAGGCTTATAAAATAACTAAAGTTTTATTAAAGTAAAATGATTACAACAGAAAGCTTAAAGATTACAAGAGCTTAAAGATACTAGGAGCTTATAACTATTTTCTACACTACTATTGCTATATTCAGCTTATTATGTTTTACACTTAATCATTTAGTTATGAAAGTTTATGATGTAATTTCATGATATGTAAAAGTCCAAGGGGTGAAATGGTAAAATAGTAGAAGTATCTAGTTCCTCTTGGACTTCCTATAAATACAAGTTGTAAGCCCTCATTAGGGCTTGTTGGTTTTCTTAATGCAATAATAATTTCATTATATCATATTCATTGAGTTCCTTCCACACTCTTCTTCTCATCTAGTCTCTTCTTTATTATTGTATCTTTGGTTGTTTATGCATAAGATGGTGACCTAACAAGAATGTCTCCCAAGTTTCCCCAAAGAGTCACACGAACTGATTGGCCGCTGTTTCCAAATATAAAATTTAGGTTTGTGGTTTATCATATACGCTAAACGATACATATGATTTATAATACATATGCATAAATGTTTAATATAACAAATTAACCTGTTATCTGCCAGGTAAAAATCGAGGGTTCGAGAACCTGACTTTTGCTGAGTTGTTCTACCTACATTTGTCATGTAACCGGCTACATCTGTAAGTAAATTATTTTCACATCATAATGGACGTATAACAATAATAACTAAAGCCGACTAAAGTATAGTTCAAAATAAACACGTACCAACCAAGTATTTGTTATTTGTACTTTCCAGGTTTGCTAAATCCTGGAGCTCAAATGGGTACCTCTCAAAACTTCCATCCTTGACAGTCACTTTTTTGGCCGTTGTAGTCCCATCAAATTCTAGCATGAATGGATCCCTTTGCATAATACGATACTCGTCCTTTTTAGGTTTTACAACGAAATATTTGATAGAATATACCAACCCTTCCTTCATCCTGACAAAATTATGAGCAATGTGGTTCCTTGCAGTGCAATGAATTGAACTACCTTGCAAAATAAGACAAACAACATTTAGAACCAAAGGTATATTTCAAATATTAGGTCGTGCAAAACAACCAAACAACACCAAACCAACAAGTTAGTTATCAAATACTAATTATCAGGATGTTGTACTTTGGAATAAGAGACTACAAAGTCCGTTCTGAGATAACGTCTGCTGACTGCGTTGACATCCCAAATCCTGCAAACCATAACCACAATGGTCCCAGTCACACCGACATCAAGGTCATTGATAAACAACAAACGGTTTGGGGCTGCAACATCTTTGCCCTTGTTATGTGAAGATTGCTTCGGCATGTTGGAATTGAATGGAGTATTTACGATGGACAGTTAAGGAATTGTGGGAGATTAACAAAAGCAATTATAATTTATAGATGGACAATCTTTAATTGTGATAATTACAACATGATGTTCGACATTCTTATTACATGTAACCTTCACAATCATAATATCCTAAATGAATACATGTACATTTGGTATGCCTTTCAATAAACACGCTTGGACCTTTCATATTATTGTAATTACTACACGATGAATGCCTCAATGAATACACCACCACTTCGCACGCCCCTCATAAAGGGTCTTGCCCTTGGCATGGCATTTTTAACCTCATAATTGGTGTCATTGCCCCCCATCAATGACTTTTTTGGATGAATCTTTCAATATATATGATAATATTATAGAGTTTGAAGTGTGTTTGTTGGATGTCACAGCCTCACAAGTCATTGTTTTCAGAGTAAATTACACCGTTCATCCATGTGGTTTGTCCATAATAACATCGCAAGTCCCTCGAGTTTCATTTTTGCATGGTCGGTCCTTATAATGAAATTTTGTAACACCATTCGTTCTTATCACTAACAGCCGAGGGACTTGCGATGTTATTAAGGCTAAATCACAGGGACGAACGGTGTAACTGATAAGGACAAATGATGTTACAAAACTTCATTATAAGGATCGACCATGCAAAAAAGAAAGTCGAGAGACTTATGATATTACTATGGCCAAACCACAGGGATGAACGGCGTAATTTAGTATTGTTTTCATTATGTCGCTTTCATAACACTGAGCTCAATATATAAGTACTACTGTCATACTACATTCATATATGTAATAGTTAGCTAATTTAAAATCATATACTACGATTACAATAAATCCAGAAAAGATAAACATTGACTAATTATGTAACGTTGTTGCATTCCCAACATACACACATAATGAAAAAAGGCATGTTAAATGTATATTCTATTTTCACTAAATGAACATTAATCATGATATAATTCATTAGTGTACAGTTAAGTTTCATGATATAATCACAAAAATATTTTGACTAAGCATTAACAACAACTTAGGTGGCGTTTGTTTTTCATTAAGAGGCTCTTAACAGCCTCTTAATCTGAACCGTTTAGACGCGGTCAGACATTTTGGTCGTTCAGACCGTTTGTTTTTTTTTTTCCGTTCAGACGCGTTCAGAGGCAATAAGATCTTAATGGTCTAGACTTGAGAGGGGTGTCTGAACGCATCTTTTTGCCTGTTGCTGATACAAAAAAAAAAACCAAAAAAAAAATTAGTACAAGCAAGCAAATGTGCGGTTTAAACATGAATTTCTTTTTCCCGTTCAGATGCGGTCAGATTCAGACATTTACGCCTCAGATTCAGATTCAGATTCAGATTCAGATGTGCGGTTCAGATTCAGATTCATAGCCTCTTAAAAAACAAACACCACCTTAATTACGGAGTATGATACTAATCATTAAAATCACTAATGTTTTTACTTTTTTATTAAAGTTTCCAAAAGATAATCCCAATCAATAATTGTATTTAATTTTTCTTTTACCTTTTTTTTTAGTTATCGAGAAATATCTTTAAAAGCGTACATCGGAGGCTAAAAATAAGTGTGAAGGAACCGATCAAGCAATCACTATTAAAGTGTTGAAGTTGTTAAATATAAATACTCTTTATGCATATTTCATAGGTAAAAGGGTTGCTTTCCCGGTCGTTGAGTATTTTGTAAGAAACTTTTGGGCTAAGTTGGTGTTTCGAAAGTTATAATAAATGCCAAGGGCTTCTTTCTCTTTAAAGTTGATTCAAAAAAAGTTTTGGAGGATGTTCTTGAGGGCGGTACGTGGATGTTACGCAATATACCTATCATTCTTAAACATGTTGAAAGAGGATATGTCATGTGTTCCAGTTTGGGTAAAGTTTCATGATGCTCCCCTAGTTGCGTACACTCCGGACGGATTGAGTTTGATTGCTTCAAAAATTGGTACACCTATGTTACTTGACTCGTATACTAATGATATGTGTTTGGAATCATGGGGTAGGAGTAGCTACGCTAGAGCTTTGATTGAAATAAATGCGTCTAATGAGTTGCTAGATAATCTTGTGTTGGCTGTTCCTAAACTTAATGGAAATGGATATACGAAAGAAACTATCCGTATTGAATATGAATGAGAACCCCCTCGATGTAGTACATGTTTGCTAAATGGACATCTTATTGAAGAGTGCCCCAAAGCTACACCTAAACGTGCAGTTAAGGTCCGACTTCGGGTGCTACTAAGGAGGTGTGGAATGATGGGTTTACCATTGTCAAGCGAAAAGGATCTCACTATAAGCATGTTTTTAGGGTATCTAAGAACAAGAAAGTGGAGTATAGGCAGGTTGTTAAACAACAATCTACTAAAAAGGCGTTAAGGGTGAGCATTCCGACCGTTTGGACCGGACTGACCGACAAAACCGACCGGACCGACCGAAGGACCAACGGTCCGGTCTCGGTCTGGGATTTTTCATTAATTTGGTCCTCGGTCCGGTCCGGTCCGGTCCGGACCGACCAAAAAACCGAAAAAACTTGCCAAAATCTTGCCTAATTGGACCGGACCGACCGAAGACCGACCGGACCGAGACCGGACCGACCACATTCGGTCCGGTCTCGGTCTATGGTTTTTCCCTAACTCGGTCTTTGGTCCGGTCCGGTCCGGTTTTTGGACCGTGATCACCCCTAAAAGGCGTCAAGCTAAAATGATAACACCAACGTGGCCTCTACTTCCAAACAGCCTACGGAGATTAGTTATGTGTTAAATACTTTGAATACTTTTGCTATTCTTAATGAGATAGATGATATTACAATGGATAATGTTAAATCAAGTGGTGATACTATTTCGCCTAATGTTGAACATTCATTTACTTCGAATAGTACATATTCGGATTTTGGTAATGGAATTGGGAACATGGATAAACAGGCGAGTGCAACTATTGATTCATTTGGCAATTCAAGTACTACATCTCTCGTTGAAAAGATTAATGATCTAGAAAGTCAAATTATTAGGGGGAAGCTTGTGCTTCTGGACGATGATAGGAAGTCGCTTCCTATGCAAAAGGAGGCTAATGTAGGACATATGGGAAACAATAAACGCATCCCTAATTCGTCCAATGCTGCTCCTTCTGTTATTTCAAAGAGCACTCCTGACATGGTTAAAGATAGGAAAAAGGTAGGTAATCTATTTTCTAAGGTTGGAAATTTGGTTATTTAGGATAGTGATAGTGATGATGATGAAGTTCTTGAGGACTAAAATAAAACTACTAGTTATATGGCATTTGACGGTGCTAACAATAGTAGTGGAGCGGGCATGAAGAGCTTATATGAGCATTGGAAGGAGGACACCTATAATCAAAACCCTTATGATAATGATACATTTAATGATTATGCTTTGACTAATTGCACAAATGAAGTATGCTAATGCATATCACATTAATCTTCGTGGTCAAATTAGATAGGTGTTTCTTTTATTTTGCATAAGTATGGCATGTCATTTCTTATGCTAGTTTAGGTCTTAAGCACTGTAGGCGCTTTTGGTTTGTCTTTTTGGGCTGAGGTGTGAGAATCACCCACATCCGTTGTACTAAATTTTTTTTTAAGTAATAATACTTTACCGGGGGTAACCCTTTTACCAAAAGAAAAAAAAATTGTTGAAGGAAGACCTAACTCATGTACCGGTGTGGATTAAACTACACGACGTGCCTTTGGCTGCCTTTTTGGAGGATGATTTGAGTATTATTGCGATTAAACTTGGTATTCCAAAAATGATTGACTCTTTTACAAGAACAATGTGTGTTGAGTCGTGGGGTAGGAGTAGTTTTGCTCGTGCCTTGATAGAGGTTCATGTTGAAGATGAATTAAAAGACAGATTGATCATTGCTATACCTTTACTTGATGAGTCGAGTTTTTTGAAAGAACCGATTCGAGTGGAATATGAGTGAAGACCATTGCGGCGTAGTTCATGTAAGATTTTTGGTCATACTATTGATCAATGTCCAAAAAAACGTTGTCGTTTCGGTTCCAGTTGTTGAGAAGTCTAATGATGGGTTTCAAGTTGTGGTTAACAAGCGTATAACTAGTAAGAACAGCAGTGCAAAAAACGTGTTTCAAGACTGGCCTAAACGTGGGTACCAAGTTTTAAGATCAACCAAGCGAGTATAAGTGAAACATCTAGCTCTAAAGGAGGTAAGGAACCTGCGAGCATTCATAATTCTAAAGGTGGCAAGGAACCTCTTGCTTCTTCGTCCAAAAATTTGTTAAATACGTCTAATAAATATGACATACTGTATTATCTAATGAGTTTGACACGATCTTTGAGGAGTGTAAAGAGGATGCAAAAGCTACTAAAGCGAGTGAAATGACTACTGGAATGAATGGCATCTATATTGAAAGGAGTAAGGATAATAGTGGTAAGGAAACTGAAACGAGTAAGGAGCATGTAAATGTGGACATCAGTGACGATATTTTATGGCATCTGAACAAGCGGGAGGTAGAAATGGATATAGTACTAAGAGCTTGTATTAACAATAGAAGGAAATAGTAGAGTATGATTATGATCTGTATGATGAACACAAAACTCACAATTAAATACTACAACTTTTATTAAATAGTTTTTCTAACAAGGGCACAAGTTAATCACATCAAAAAGTACATAAAAGTACTCAGTGACCCACACAAAAGTACAGACAAGTGTACTTTTGTGTGTATTCTTATGTCCTTTTTCGTGGGTCCCATGGTACTTTTTGTGTGTTTAACTTGTGCCCTAGGTGTTGATCTCAGTTATATACTTGATCGAATTCCCTTAGCTTGCAAAAGTTGTTATCTTAGATAAATCTAAAACAACTTATGTAGAAACTGTTTTGAGTTTATCAAATACTATGCGGAATCTAGTATTTAATATTAAGAAGAACTCTTTTGATGAAACAGTAAAACACAAGAACAGATTAATAAACAAACAAAGCTTCGATATTATTACTAATACGAATACTCAAAAGTATTAGGGTTTACAACCTTGAAGCTAATCGACTTTCTAATAACACATATCACAATCTATCTATCTCAATGCCCTATGACCTCCTTTTATAGACAAAAGAGTCCTAGTCGGCTTACGATAACTTTTCTACAAGAAAAATCTTTCTAAATATTTTCTATACTTATCTAAACATTCTAAACATATCAAACCGACTATACAATGTATATCTCTTCAGTAGTATTAACTAAATACTCTAGCAGTCTTAACAAATAGTCTGGCAGCATTAACTCTTCAGCAGTTGTAATTCTGAACTAGCAGCATTAACTTTGTTCTAGCAGCACTAACTACTTAATGTATTTTCCTTGAAGTTCAATAGCAGTTGTAATCTTCTAATAGCAGTCTTAACTTTCACCAGCAGTCTTAACTTTTATATTAGCAATATTAAACACTTAAAACATTAGCCTTTAAGTGCATGAGCAGTCTTAATACCATAGAGCATGCAGCAGTATCTTGATAATGAGAAGCATCAACTAAAAAAGCTTTATTTCCCAACACTAAGGGCACAAGTTAGAAAAACCCTGATTAAATATTTTTCATTCACTACAACAAAATGAGGCTAATGCAACACTTTTAAAATGTGTTGCTTTTTATAAAACATTGAACATTAAGCAACATTTTTAAGCTTACCAGGGGGTGCTTGGTTGGGGGTTAAGGGGTGGGGAATGGAAAGGTAATGATTACAGATGCCTTGGGTCTGTGAGCTACGAGTAATATAATAACCTTACTTCGTCGGGTAATGGATATGCCGACTATTTACTAGACCGTAAGATTGGGGGGGGGGGGGGGCGGGCGGGGGGGGGGGTAAGGGATTGATAACCCACCATCACCCATTCCTTTGCATTATCTTTCCTTTTCCCTTTCCCCACTACTAACCAAGCACACCCTAACGTAGTGTTTGGTATGTTGTAATCAAAGTAGGAATGGAATGAATTATTACGATGGAATAAAAAAGTCTTGTTTGTTTTACAATAATACAATGTAATGATTCATTACAAGTAATGACCCATTACACCAAAAATAATCATTTTCATTCCTTAGAGGTCCCTTCCTTTTTTTTCATTACGTCCTGTAATGGAATCAAAATTAAATAAAATTCCATCATTAACTAAACACATTAAATAAGCTTCCTATCATTAATGGACATTTTAGTCTTTTTTTTAATCGATTTCATTCCGTCATATCATATCAACCAAACATGATTAATAACGGTAATGAATATATAATTATATTACATCATTTATTCCATTACGTTGTTCATTTCATTCATTTGACATTTCATTCCGTCCTACCAAACGAACTCTAAGTGTTGCATTTATTATGCAAAGTTTTTTTATAAGTGTTGCGAACCTTTTAAAAAAAAGCAACATGTTAAATTTAATAAAAAGTTTGAACCGCCTCCCGCCCCTCCAAAAAGTTATTTTCCGGCTTTCCCTCAAATCAGCTTTCCCCCTTTCTCACCCAAAGTTAAAAAAGTTCAATCTCTCAAACCATTGTTCATCTACCACACCTTCGTAAATTGCTCACCACTCTATCATCAACTCGCTACTTCTCCGTAATTTGTTTTGCATCCAATTGCAGCTAAGATTGCTCGACTCTAAAGCCCTTATCAAGGAAACAAATTAGAACTACGTCTGCCGCAATAGTATGTACATATATTATTATGTTATCTCATTAAGTACCATGACTTTTAAATTGTTATTCTTTTTAAATTTTAAAGAAGCCTAGTTATATTGTCACTGTATGTATCGCGCGTAAAATCGATCCGACAGGATGGTGATTTTATTGGTCTTTGGAATTCTGTATGAATTAAGATGCCACTACCAATACCCTATATAAACAATTTCAAAATAAATCTTGTGAATGATATCCAAACTTTTTCGGGACGAGGAATGTTGCTTATATGGTTTTGTTCTTGTGTTGAAGATTATTTTTTGAGCTTTTTAAGGTTCATCAAGCTGTAATTTTCAAGTGTAACCTTATGTGTTTTAGGCATTTAATATAATACACTTCGTAATGTTTAATGAATTGTAATATAGGTATTTTTATACTTAGTTTTTGTATTTGAACTCTGTTTGAAGTCTAAATATTTTCATGAGAATATGATTCATTTTGACTTCTTGTTGGATGTTTTAAGGTCTTGTTTCCTTTTCAGCTATATGGTTTATTTATGGTCATAAATACATGCATAAACTTTAAAGTGTACCTATTAAACCTCGTTCATGTCTTCTACAGAGGCGACCTTGTCTCATTCATGAGGAGATTTTTTTGTGGATCAATCATTTGATTCTGAGTATCACATGAATCTGAACTTGTGAACCACCAACAGCTAAAGCAGACTTATCGAGACTCGAGAGCAAATATATTGTGCAATCTTCAAGTGAAAAAGCCGAAGTTTGTGGCTCACTCGGAATACTTGCTTCGATGCTCTTGAATATGTGGAACAACGGCATTCCCATGCTCAACTTCCTTTAGTTGATAAGGTTAGTTAACTCACTGAATGGGAAAAAGCTACTGATTCAATATTTATGAATTTAATTTAGAGCATCTTTTATGCAAAAAGCTTTAAAAGCTTTTTACTATTTAAAAAAGTCTTTGTAAAGGGTTTTTATGCATTGTGTTGAAAGCTTTTTTATAAGCTTTTTAGAAAGACTTGTGAAACACAAAGTCTTTCCTCAAACCTTGTTCATTAAATATGAAATGCATTTAAAGCATTAAATGCAAAAAGTCTTTCCTCAAACCTTGCATTGTTGATGCTCTT
>LBNU01037939.1:25540-42403 GCA_014162995.1 Artemisia annua | reverse complement strand
TATATATATATTGTTTGTACCATAAATATTTTTGCAAGCATTCCATATCTCGATTTCTTTTATGACCTCAAAACGAGGGGGAGTATACATCTAGAGGGAGCTCCAAGCTAATCGGGATAACCTTTTTGATGCTAACAAAAAGGGGAAGAATTGATATAAACTCACAAAATACTTGTATATATACTAATTTTTGTTTTAATGAGTTTAGATTTTGTAATCATCAAAAAGAGGGAGATTGTTGATATAAATAATGCATAAAAACGTTATTTATATTTTTTGATATCTCTATGTTTTGACGATCACAAAATGTAAAATCATTAAACGTAAGATTACTACGTAAACAAGTATTAAGTTAGTTTATATCATTTTATCCAACTAAATCACTTTAGGTATGAATAAACAAGCGCTTAATACATTTCATGATCAAAGGGGTATTTAATTAATTATTACAAAGTTTATTAAATAATATAAACATATTATATAATTTTGAAAAACACTTTTGGTAATAAAGGAAATGTTTAAATCATACTAAATATATGAATTCAAATTTTTAACCAAAATCAGTTAGTTTTTTTACCAAATAAACTTTCCCCAGAAAAAGACAAGAAAGCTGGCCGTTACAGGTGGGCGGCCCCCTTAATTTTAAGGGGGCCGGCCACGAATTAAGGGGGTCGGCACGCTCTCTGTGTCAGATTTCTTTGCCTATAAATACCACCTCAAACCTGGTATTTTTCCTCACCTTTTGCACTAAAATTTTCAGATCCAATCCTCTCTAAACATCTTTCAAAACCCTTTGATCATAACATTATTAATCCTTGTTTCAAGTGATTCAATCCCTCCTCATCCATCTTCATCCTAAGTGCAAGAGAAGAATACTCCTTCAACATCAAGTTTAAGAAGTATTGTAGATTAGTAGTGTATATTGTGTATATCATTTGTGAAGGAGTGGTGTGCTTGTAATTAGATAGATCTAGGTGTGTTACTTGTGAATAGAAGTTTTGTAAAGAAGAAGAAGTAGTGAAGTAGTGAAGTGGTGTGAAGTAGTGAAGAAGTTGTGGAGTGTATAAGTTGTGTAGAAGTCGTGCTAAGTTGTGTAGTGGTGTGAGATTGGTTCTAGCTAGAATTAGAACCCGACATTTAGCTTAGTGTCGTAAATTGGTGTAAGCAAAAGTTGTGTAAGGTTTTCTCCGCCATAAGGGAGCTTGTTGACATAGTGAAGAAAACTCCCGAGTTAGGTGCTCGAAGAGTGGAGTAGGACGAAGAGGAGATTCGTAGCCGAACCACTATAAATCCCTTGTCTCACGGTGCTATCTTTCTACCTTTATTTCCTTACTTATTTACTTGCATGTTTCATATTATATTAGTATACTTTGTTGTTAATAATTGCAAGTTGAGATCACATAAAATTGGAATCGAAGTTTTCATAACCAAAGTTTTATAAATTAAAAAGACGTAAAACTATTCAACCCCCCCCCCTTCTAGTTTTCCACACTAGGCTAGGTTTCTCTTGTGTTTGCTTAGATCTAATGAAACCTAGCTATTGATTACTTCTTGTTGGTTTGTTATTGATTGTTGTGGGTGGGTGATGTCGATGTTAGGCTTAAGAAAACTGGCTAACCTCCTATACGGTAACTTGCTTGAACGTCTTAAGAAACATGAATCGGATGTGTACTACGATTATATGGTTGTATTTAATGCATAAGCGAATTCTGGTGATCCCATGTTAGGAGCTTTTAGTCAGCTCGACATAGGAGTGAAGTAGGAGCTTATAGAGTTAGGGAAGATCATACACGGCCCTACGAATGGTTTAAATGAATACAACCCGTCATCCACACAATTGTAACAAACCAATTAACCGGTAAAAGATAGCTAGGGAGTAAGGAAATCTAAGTAAACACACTTTTCTCCATATAAGTTTCACAACCAATTTACCTTTCTTGTTATTTTATTTTATTTGCAATAATAGATATTTGAGTTAGTTGACTAGTAACTAATTCCGCCCACTCTTCCAAATACCCGAGATTTTACTTGCTTTCATAAAATATAAAAATACAAAAAGAATCATCCATCAACCCTTATACCTAAATTAGAGTAGTTTTCAATCCTAATGACACTATTCCCCGAGAGAACGATCAATCCCCTGGTACTTGCCACTTCACTATACTATATCGGTCAGGTACACTGCCTGGTGGGGGTTGTAAGCTTCTCAAGATCCCTTGAGAGGTAAAACCTATTGCGAAGGTTGCAAAACCCACGCATCAAGTTTTTGGCGCCGCTGCCGAGAAATAGTTATTGCTTAAGTTGAAATTTTATTTTTACTTAGGTCTACTCACTAGATTCCTTTCTAGTGAGATTTTTGTTTTATTTTTCTAGGTTTTCTTGTAGTCTATCTTTTTCTTTGTGTTTCCGTTCGTAGTAACTTGTCCATAAACTATTCCGTTTGCCATTATGGAAAGCGCGAATCTACCCCTCACACCTGACGAAGTAGCGTCACTGCGCTACCAAATCGAAAGTGAAATTAGGGAGCTTAGAGAGCTTAATAGTTTAATTAATGCCCAATTAGATCATGCACTTAATGACCTAGCAGGCGCCATATACGCAAGCAAGGACTTAGAATATGATGATCTTAAGAATTCTGGAAGATTAGAGGAAAGGGAAGACGAGAGAGTAGGTGATGAATATTTTAATCTTTACCCCACTAAGGAAGAAATCGCCTATTACAATAACATAATTGATAACCCTCGCTCTCCCTTCGTTAAGATTGATCCAAAGATAAAAAGATGTAACCCTTGGAACGTTAAGATACCATGCATGATAGAATATAGATACGTTGATCACGCTTACATTGATTTTGAATCCCCAATCAACGTTATGTCTTCAAGTGTCTATAATGATATAGTGAATACGAGGCTTAAACCTAGGAAAGACCCCAACTACCCCGGTGGAATTTGTAATTTTGTCGGGAGGGTTAGAGATTTACATGTTTTATTTGGGAACTTTAGGTATGTCACTGACTTCATGATTGTTGAAGATTTGGTGAGTGTTATAGATTGTAGCTTATCTCATGTCGTATTAGGTAGGCCGTTCATAGAAGAGTCCAAGTTGAATTACGATCAATTGGAAGGGACAATNATTTACATGTTTTATTTGGGAACTTTAGGTATGTCACTGACTTCATGATTGTTGAAGATTTGGTGAGTGTTATAGATTGTAGCTTATCTCATGTCGTATTAGGTAGGCCGTTCATAGAAGAGTCCAAGTTGAATTACGATCAATTGGAAGGGACAATTCAATTTTCTAATGAAACCGATAGGATCACATATAGAATGCCTAATAGGATGAAGGAGTTTCGTTTTGTGCCCCAACTAAATAAGGATTGCTTGACCCTTGGGCCTAAGTATAAGGTTGATAAAGAGATTGCGAAAAAGATTATAGAGGCAATTGAGAAAAAGGTGATGAGCCTTTACAAAGGGTATTTGCAATCGGATCCGGAATTCGAGACATATGTAAGTGATGACCTAGAGACCGTAACCAACGATGGAGTCACGTAATTAGGGTGACTTTGAGTCTAGCTACAAGACTCATTAATAAAGAAAAGTGCTTCTTGGGAGGCAACCCAACCTTTATTTGTTTTGTTTGTTTGTTTGTTTGATTTTGTTTGTTTCCGTATGTACGTTTTATTTTTATTGCTAACAATTCATGTTTCAAATTACATTGTGAAAATGCTTTATTTTGTTTTTAACTTCGTCTTAACTACATATAAAGGTATTTTTCAAAAAGATAAGTGTAAGGGAAATCTAAATTTCTTTATAAGAACGAATTGGACATGAATTGTAATAATTGAACATACATATTAGTATTTGTTGGAGTCAAATGCTTGTATCGATTCATAATGAAATTTTGCATGATTCCAGGAATTAAGGTATTTGTTTTTCCAGAAATTTTCCAGAAACTAAACATAAGAATTCTGTCAGATCAATTCTGACGGTGTCAGTCTTTAAAACCTGACGGCGTCAGGTACTGATTCCAGAAAAAGGTTTTTAAAATTTAGTTTTTCTGCCGGACTATGAAAATTACTGCATCTTTAACTCTAGGAATCTGCAAAACTTTCATTCCACAAGCATTATATCCCTATATAGATTTTGCCGCCGATTTTCCGCAAGGTTTGCCTAGATTGTTTTCTCAGGTTTAACAGGTTACATTGGACAAGAAGATGAACATGGAATCAAGTTCATGACATCAAGTTTTTGGCATCGCTTTGATCTGGAAGCTTTTACATCATCTTGGAAGAAGATCTAACCATGTTACCACATGATCCACATAAAACGAATCAGGGGAGTATTTGTTTCATTCTTTCATTTTCTTTACTTTTGCATCTTTTATGTGAACATTGGGGACAATGTTCGGTTTAAGTGTAAGGGGGGTAAATGAAGACACCTTAGAAAATTCTATTACGCTTGATTTCTGTTTTGTTTAATGGTAGATGTGTAATAAAACTGAGAGAAATATTTGTTAGGGCAATTTTACCCCCAAATTTAAAATTTTTTACAACATATAAGAGTGAAACTTTAGGCTTAATAAGCGTCTCATGGATAGGAGTTGTATTACTAGCACAAAAAACCGTACCACTCAAAAATTTTCCCCCAAATATGTGAGGTTCGCCCCTAGAATTGTTAGGAAAAGCATTCATTGTTGGTGCTTGTGTGTGTACCGGTAGTAATTAGATTCTAGAACTTATGTTAGTGACCATTCCAAATCCACAAGTGAGACTACATTCGTGTAGTTAGATTTACTACATGATAAGAGGCATTAGGATAACCCATATTTTACACCCGTAATATAATTACATTGACTTCATTAGTCAAGTAATTCTCCCACACCTTTGCGATGTACTCATTTTTAGTACACGATACCCCTAGTACACCCCTCAGAGCATATCTTTTCGTTTCTAACGTTAAGCATTTTACTTAAAGGAAGAATTTGTTTACACCTTGTATGCACTCATCTTTAGTGCATTATTGTGACAATATTTGTTTTAACCCTTAGTTAATTGCCTTATTGATTACATGGTTGCTAAGTCGAGTCATATCCTTGTACATATTGTTTTGGGACGATTGGGACTCATGGGTAAAGTACTAATGTAATGGAGTAATGGGGAAGAAGTCAATTATTACCCCCATAAGTGCGTTGATATTTTAAAGTACTCCAAGTTTTTCAATTATCTTAATTCGAGTCATTAGAATAGTTACTTGTAAAGTATGTAAAAGTTCAAGTATAAGGGGAGAACCGAGGCCCCTACGATGTATTATTTTGGATGGTAGGGCAAGAGTGTATGCAAAAAAAATGGAAAAAGAAAGAGAGAAAAAACATACGGACTACCATCCCGTTTCCTTTTATCTTTATTTATGTTTATGTTATTTTCTTATTAGCTTAAGTCGATTCGAGTCTTGGCTTAGCAACGCCACATTGTGCATGTATTTGATCAAGATAATTAACTCGCCACCACTAAAAATACCCTTTATTCCAACAAACCGTGTTTATCATATCCCTACACCTAACATTACAACCCTTGAAAAGCCCTCTTTGATAGTTTATCTTAGGTGCTTACGCCTAGTGGAGGAGGTTTTTGATCTTTTCCCAAGCCTATTGTAATCTATTTGCTATGACAGGTAGTGAGTGATATTTTTCCATTTCCATTTAGTTATATAGGTTTATAACACCCGAGAGATGAGAGTATCCAAACACTATTTGTAAGGTGCTAGTATATGATTTCCGTGCTTGTTATGACTAGGGTGGAATGACTATTTGTTGTAATTACTTTTATATTAGTGTTAAATGACCCCTAGCTCATATTTTGATTGGAATAAAAGCGCATTTGCTTGAGGACAAGCAAATCTCAAGTGTAAGGGTATTTGATGAGGCGAAAAGTGTTACGCTTTTAGGGAGTCATTTAAGCCCTAATCCATAATTATTTGATCAAATATTGCCTTAAATCGTTCCTTTTGTCATTTTAGGTACTTTGGAGAAGAAATCTGGAAAAGAAGGTATTTTGGACGTTTTTGGAGCATAAAAGTGAAGAAAACGACAAAGTCCCAAAACCATGCAGAAAACAGTACCTGACGACGTCACTCTTTACGAGGTGATGGTGTCACACTTTGACAAAGAGGTGGATAATTTTACACTTGACGGGGCAGAAAGATTTTGTAGCATTTACACGTGACGGCGTCACGTGTTATTTCACCAAGGCCGTCACGTTATAAGTTAAAGAGAGACGGCCCAGAGAGTTTTAAAGGGGGACGGTGTCAAGAGTGGATCTGAGCAATCCGAGAAGAGTTTTGGCGGCGAGGTGACGGCGTCACAAGCTAAAACATGACGCCGTCAAGTTGTAAAATCTATATATAGTTTTCTAATTTTCATTCATTAGGTGTGTAACTTTTGGGGAGAACTTTAGGGAAAAACCCTAGGTCGTGGTTTACTATATTTTCTGGGGGTTTTCACCCTTGAATCATCCATGTTCAATTAAAGATAAGTCTCCTTTCAAATCAATCAATATGTCTATGTGTTGCTTGATTATATCTTATGCTTGTCTTTATTTTAACATGCTAGGCTAGGTTTCTCTTGTGTTTGCTTAGATCTAATGAAACCTAGCTATTGATTAATTGTTGTTGGTTTGTTATTGATTGTTGTGGGTGGGTGATGTCGATGTTAGGCTTAAGAAAACTGGCTAACCTCCTATACGGTAACTTGCTTGAACATCTTAAGAAACATGAATCGGATGTGTACTACGATTATATGGTTGTATTTAATGCATAAGCGAATTCTAGTGATCCCATGTTAGGAGCTTTTAGTCGGCTCGACATAGGAGTGAAGTAGGAGCTTATAGAGTTAGGGAAGATCGTACACGGCCCTACGAATGGTTTAAAGGAATACAACCCGTTATCCACACAATTGTAACAAACCAATTAACCAGTAAAAGATAGCTAGGGAGTAAGGAAATCTAAGTAAACACACTTTTCTCCATATAAGTTTCACAACCAATTTACCTTTCTTGTTATTTTATTTTATTTGCAATAATAGATATTTGGGTTAGTTAACTAGCAACTAATTCCGCCCACTCTTCCAAATACCCGAGATTTTACTTGCTTTCATAAAATATAAAAATACAAAAAGAATCATCCCTCAACCCTTAGACCTAAATTAGAGTAGTTTTCAATCCTAATGACACTATTCCCCGAGAGAACGATCAATCCCCGGTACTTGCCACTTTACTATACTACATCGGTCAGGTACACTGCCTGGTGGGGGTTGTAAGCTTTTCAAGATCCCTTGAGAGGTAAAACCTATTGCGAAGGTTGCAAAACCCACGCATCAGGAAGCTGCATCATCTTTTTCATTTTGTTAATTATCAGTAGAACCTTGTATCAGACAATGAATCCATATTTTAAGTCATTTTCATGTTGTATTAGAAAATGTTTCCCCAGTTGACTATTATAAGTCAACTTGCTAAATGGTTGGTTATGTTATAATATTTGTTTGTTTGTCTTATAGGTTATATTATGTGTGTACATATTAGTTTGTCAGTTGATCTTTTTAAAGTCAAACTTCTAATGCTAAATGTCATGGTATAATCAGCACAAACAATCACCCCTTTGTATCAGTAAAACCAAACACAGTGGTACATAACATCTGATGCATAGAACATATGTTCAAACCATACCCAGTTACTTAGACATCTAATAGTCAAACTGCCAATTGACTTGTAAAAGTCAAACTAACCAATTACCAACAATAAGCAAACTTTTGATTGCCAAACACTATTATTATCAGTAATAACACAAATTTTTATTGATCGCTTTCATGTTGACAACCATTACAAACTTTCCTATCATCTAAACATACAATAGCTAGAACCACAACTTTCAGTGTCATCCCATTCCTTCCTTTCCTTTAGATATTTAAACTCAACTTAAAGATTATTAATCCTTGTTTTCAAAACTTTTGATAACCTAATGTCGGCAGCCACTTCCTTCTCCTTCTTAACACCAAAACGCTATTCATTGGAGCAATCTTCTTTCCTAACCCAGTGTACAAAGCCTTCCCCTTATTGTTTTGTGCCATTGTTAGTGATTTGGGTTGAATGTGTGTTGCTGGTACTTAGGGTTTTATTGAATTGAAGCCAGAGGGAAGCAATAATACGGTACAACATTGGGTCAGATTTAACTAACATATAATGGAAAATGTGTTTGATCTATTATACTCTTAATGATATAACTCAAAACGGATGTTGACCCTAGAATTACGGGTCAAAAGACGCAATCGGCCTCAAAAACCCAAGTTTTGGACTCATGGCGACAATTTTCTCAAGTTTTGGGACTAGGCAATGTTTTTTGGCAAGTTTAGGGACCAACGATGTATTTTTGTCTTACTAATAAGCGCGAACATTTTTGTTCCACAAGTATAAATGCAAAAAAATATGATTTCCTAGATTTATTCTGATTTATATACAATGTATCAAACTTTTACACATTGGAGTAATAAGTGAAAAGAAATAGATCTTTTAATGCATCCAAAAGCGTAAAGATAAGACATGTAAATATAAACATGTTGTTGTAGTGTAGTTACAGTATACTCTAATTACAGGTTTCACTTATCTAAAAGTTTTTTTTTACAATAACTGTAAATAAATTGTGACAAACGCGATTCTTATATATTTACTGGAAATTTGAAGTTGTATTGTGCTTTATTAAACGTATTATGCAAACAAAGGTATCTTATTGTTTGTATTAGTTTGGTTAAGAGCATTTGGTATGCATGGTTGTTCAGCCTCGTGCCAACCTTCAACACCAGCCTATGGCACGAGCAGGAAACCAAGGCTGGTGTCGTAAGCCCTCGCACTGTGGTGACTAACCCATGTCATGGGTATGCTTTTTTGTGTTGTATTTGTATTTTATAGGGTTATGTGTGGGCTACGAGATGTCCTATAACAATATAAATAGAAGGAGGGTGTTTTGTGCTGAGTTATGAGTTCTGGCATTATAAGAAAAAAGTGTTGAGGCGACAACACCTTTACCCATGACATCATGAGTACCTGGTGCATAAAGTATATTATAAAAGGAAAATCACTTAAAAATGTAGTAAACTTACCCCTTTTTTTGTGCGTAGCCATCTTTTTTTTTTGCTTTTATATACCCTAAACTTTTTAATTTCAACTTTTGTGTGTATTTACGTATGTAAAATGACCATTGTGTGTAATTATATCATGTAAAACACATTTTTCAAACCTTGATGAAAATTTATCCTATTATTTAAAACAGTTGCAAAACATAAAAAACCAAAACTTTTCAAGTGAGAGAGTTGGTGCACACTTATATACTAATCATAGGGACATTTACCTGACATAACAATAATAGGTAACCTGTTAATTAAATAATTTGCAGTCAAAATAAAATTAGGCCACATGTTCAAAGGTAATCCTCCTGAAACTGAGAGCTCTAACTATATTCAAAATGTGCCTATGCCTTCTCTCAGCTACCTAATTTAGCTAAGGTGTATAGACACATGTTGTCGGACGTACAATACCGTTATATATGAAAAACTTATCCATTTTTTTCACGAACAAAGTTTCATTATCACTTCTGAAAATAAAAACAGCCTTATTAAACTGATTTTACAACATTTTCATACACCTCATCCTTTCCCTTAAGTAAGAACACCCAAACAACCCTAAAACAACCCTAGTATAGTCATCTGTAATGGTTAAGAAAAATTTGAATCCTTCTCTACTTGTTTATGGGGACCCATACATCAAAATGAACAACTTGTGTGGACCTATGTTCAGTGAGGGAATGTTTCCCTTATCTGCTTGGCTTTATGGGAAAGCATCACGGGGATCAAAAGTAGATAATGACTCACTGTCTAATTTTGTTTTTAGCACATCAAGGACTTGGTCAGAGCGATGACCAAGTATGCAATGCCAAATACACTTAGAAAACTGACACACAACAACACTAGTATTAACATCTCTTACCAGTATCATAAAATATAGTCCACAACTCTCACTACCAGTCCCGACCATCATTAGGGACTTTTGGCTAACATAGTTATACACAACAAACTAACATGATTACCAGAGACAACTGACACATCTCTTAAGACAACTTTATTAGATAACTTGTAATATCAATTTCCATTAGGGTGTGCAATAGTTAGATTGAGCTAAATACATCTTTAATATCAAAAATTAATTTTGCACAGAAGGTTATGTGTTGGTTATCCCCAAAATCAGTTTTCCATCGAATATAGGTATTGTATTTACTTATATCAGAATTGAAGTTAAAGAACCTGAGAGTGTATAAGACTTTCAGCCCAAGTAGGTAAAATCTATACACTCGAAACAGGCCCTAGATAGGCCCACAAAGACTAGAAACCATCACACTTTGCCTGGGAAGTAGGTCCCCAAGCCAGACAACAAGCAAACCAAGCCTGGATAAACAAATCCAAGCAAAGGTCAAAAAGGGATCTTATCACTAAAGGTCGTTATAAAAGACAACACGAGTCACTATCTCATTCGAGTATAGACAGTGTTGCGAATATCACCTTGGTACATAATTTCGTGCATAGAGCATTCCATGAATCTATAAAAGCCAAAGATGTCACGCAACGTGGCATTCTTGTCCCCTCTTTTAGATGTTCACCACGTGGACCATCCTTAACCATTGTATCGCATTAATGGGTGGCACAAAACCTTAAATGCATCTCTATAAATGCCGGTTCATTTCCACAAATTAAGCCAAGTCAAAACAAACTCGAAGCTAATGAAACTTCACATTTTACACACACAACATATTTATATGTGAGCATTACCCCAAATCAAGATTGCCGATCTTACCTTGGGGTCCTTACCGAATGTGGGAAACCGAATATATGATTATCATCAGTCACACCTCAAACTAATGATTACGTACCATGCGTAAACACGACGCCATTCGTGTTATAAGCAACATAAATAAGCCTTTGTTTTTTCCATTTTTTGGCACCAAAATATTCAAAAACCTTCATTTTCATCAAAAACAAGGCACCAAAATATTCAAAAACCTTCATTTTCATCAAAAACAAAAACTATGATTCATAATTACAAACCCTGTTTTACAACCTTGTTGAATAAACAAAATCATTTACATGTCAAATGTAATAAACTCAAAAATCGCTTGACATGCACATGATCTAAACGTGGATACCAATGTAAAATGTGAAACAATAAAGTACTAGAAACTTGGACTCCGACAACCAAGGAAGAATTTGCTTGGGAAAGATTACCTGCTTCTAAGGATCCATTAGTTATCACGACAGTAGTTGCTTTGCACAAAATTAACTAAATCTACATGCATGGAGGCAGCTCTGTCAACATCATGTATAATCACTACTTCTGAAAACGTCAAGAAACTGATCTGTCCAACAACTATTCCGCTCATCGTATTCTCGTATAATAGATCCACGCCCGAGGGAGTAATCTACCTGGAAACCATGGTGGTAACTCACCCACTGTCACGAACAGTTGTCATGGAATTTCACGTAGTGAAATAGAGTTCTAGATACAACATTTTGTTCGAAAGAATAGCAATACAACCACTATGTGCGAAGGTGTCTACGATCAAGTCACATGTTCAATTCCTAATTAAGCCAAGGATCGCCATAGTCAAGAGTGATTATCCAGGAGAAGACGTGGAGCTGCACCAACAGTGGACAACATGACAATCTAGGAAATACAATGGAAAGCTCTGACTAGAGACAACAAAAATGAAAAAAGGATGGTAATCGATATGACCAAGTCGTGAACGTATAGCACCTCCTACCCTAGGTAGACAACTAACATTTTCAATTTCTAACAAATAGCCTTGATGTTTTTGCTTGGACACCAACCGATATGACAATTATCCCTAGAGAGTTTGTTGAACACAACATTGGTCTTAATCAATACGCACCACCAGTTGTGCAAAAGATGAGGAACATCTCCTTAGAAAGGTAAAACTCCATGACCACTCAGGCCAAATATCTTATCCAGGCAGAGATCCTTCGCCCTTTAAAATTTCAAACCTCGGTTGCAAACCTCGTCATGGTAAAAACGGGGTAATGACTCATGACGCATGTGTGTCAGCTTCACCGATCTAAACAAGGCTATCCATAAATAAAATAATCCACTACCTCTAATTGACTGGAAGGTAGAATCTTTATCTAGCTTCAAAAACAATTGTTTCCTAGATGCTTACAAGGGCTATCATCAAATTCTTATGAAGAAGTCAGATGAAGAAAACACAACATTCTACATGAATGAAGGAATATATTGCTCTATTAAAATGTAGGATATTGGTGGTCACTCGCATGACCTATAAAATACGTACAATGGAAAATAAACAAGCAAAAGCCATGCAACCAAAACCCTTGATAGACAGATCTCCTAATCAGTGATATAACCCAATCAAACACATATAAAGAGTGTTCATAGAATACTTACTTGAACCTTATGTAGTATAAGCTTCTAGACCAGTCTATGTGCACTGAATCACCTTCTTTTTCCTTCTGCTTCCTAGGATGATTGAATTACGATTTCACGAGGAGAATTACAACATGGGTTGCATCAGGGATACACCGGTATTCTATAGGTAGAACTAGGGCTATGAACCTATGCGAGTTTGGAGAGTATGAAATCGGGTAACTAGTCGACTAAAGTCAACTTAGGGAATCGACTTGAGGGTTTCGACCCTTTTAGTAGATCGTATGAATAAGAGGAGGTGAGGGACTGGAGTGTTAGGGTTGTGAGGAATAATATGATTTCCTAGAAAGCCTTTGGTATTTAACAAGATACTAATGAGTATTCTAGAAAGATAAAACTCCTCCCTTAATTGGGGGGGCGGGGTCGGCCGAATCACTATAAACCCTTAGGGTTTGTAGTTTTGCCTTTATAGTATATATTTATCCTTGGTAAATATATAAATACCTTGGATAATTACCATTTTACCCCTCAATAAAAATATCACCGTATTTTCATTTTTTCATTACTTTTATTTCATATTGTCACTCCTTTCTCATTTTTCACTCGCATGTTCAGTTTAATGTACATCGGTGTGACCCTTCAGCAGCTCCGTGAAGGCCAATTGTGAAAGACGTTGTTCTTTGCACATAATCCTTTCAGACTCCTACTTGTGCAAAGCAACAATATGAGAACCACTTTCACGGTACCAAGAGGTCACTAACAAGTTTTAAGTATCCAGCTCACAGAAACCGATTCAATACCCAGGTAGCGATTTACAAAAACCCGAGCAACACCTCAGCTGAGTTTAGATATATGACTTACCACTTTTTACCTTGCGATATTTTAGAAAATATCATACATAGATATGTTAATCTGGAAATATTTTTGTCCTTTCTTGTAACCGTGAATGATTTATATCCCATAGTGTCCCAGGCTCTTATCGTATGGCATCCGTACTCTTCACAAATCACCTCGGGGCCAGAAAAATATCCTTCTCTAGTCTATTTCAACCTGGAGTTGCAAATTGTCATCCCGATCATTAGATTATTTTTCTTTACCTCTCACTGAATTCAACAATAGCACACAACGTTACACGTTTACGCAATAACTAAAACTAAGCCAAAACTCTGTGAGAAATAAAGCTAAATATCCTAACACCTCATGTTGCCACAATCCGAGAACGCCATTAACTGATTAATCCACATAGTCGCTTCTCGATCTTGGTTACGTCCAACATTTTCCCCTGCATAATTCATGTGAAACTTGATATACTCCTAGAGTATCACAACTTTCATGGTGTTAACATTATCTCGATCTCCCACCATGATAAGTAGCTATGGAATTCATTAAATGAAATGTTTTTCATTCACAGAATAAACACATGCTAAATGAAATTTTATAGTAACATCTCATCCTATTTTCACGAGTCTACGACATTACTTCCGATTCTTGACGATTGATTTAGCTCGTATCACAAAAGTTTTGAGAACAATTACTACTTTAATCTTTCTGACTAATCTTTTCCTAGGACCTTTGAGCCTAACTTCTCAATCATTTTATTATTCTCTTCCTGTTAATGAACCTAAGTGAGTCCCATACCAGTGATTTAGTTATACTGGATTGTTTATAGACTTAGCTAAATCGCGACACACACAGACTTAACGTTCAACGATGCCATTCATTTTACACTTAACTAAAATGGAATTTCTTAACAACTAAGAACCGTGACTCCATGTTACTGATTCTCTTAAGTCCATGATTTGAAATCCTACACTTCGAATCAAGTCACATGATTTGCTAGGGGTAAGCATCGGGCCGAAACCGACCTGTCCTGACCCGATCCCGACCCATCCTGAAACCGACAACCTGGAAAGCCCTAACCAAGTCCTGACCCGAGTATAGGTCGTTTTGTGTCGGTCGGAGTCGGTTTCGGTCTGTTTTCTCGGTTTTCTTTGTGTTTTCTTGGTTAATCCAGAGTCCCGAACCGACCCGAGTCCTGACATCGTGGAAAACCCAAACCGAGCCCCGACCCGATTATAGGTCGGTTTGTGTCAGTCGGAGTCGGTTTCGATCTGTTTGTGTCGGTTTTTGGTCGTCGGTCGGTTTTTCTCACCTTTATGATTTGCATCTATATATATCAACACATCATAACTGAATTGCTAAACACACAGTTATTTATAATTAATTTATTATTTTTCCATTTTGAATATCAATAAGGGATAAAATTCACTAAACAACCATTAAACTAATAGCTTGTCAAATAATGATAGAGTAATATTTTATGACGCTTACTATTAAACTATACAGTAATAGAAATTAAATATGTTACGGAGGTGTTTGAAGAAAACTATTTAGTACTTATATAATTTGTACGGTAAACCAACATGAAACCATTTTCACACTAATTTGGTTTGGACTTGATATTCAACTTAAGAGAGCCACCTAAGCATAACGATACATGATAAATGGGCCTTTCCAAGTATAGAACAAAACACACAAAAAGTCATGAAAATTTTGTCTTTCATCTATTAATAAACTCAGAATGTTTCAATACTCATATGAAATTTAAGCTCAGGAACTTAAGTTATATTAAACAAGTAGTTTTAGCAAAGTTGATGGATACCCAATTGCCCACTTGCAAACTGAGATCCTTGATAATAGTAGTATGTAGTATATATAGTAATATATATGAAATATTTTTCTAAGTCTAGGAAAGTCATCATCCTTATTGTCTAAAGTCAAATAAATGATCTAAAGCCAGCTTTTCAATGCCTATAATTAAGTTCCTCTTGTTTACTCAATATGTTGAATATTCTAAATATAAACTAATTAAGAATTAAAACATGAACTAAGCATGCTATAAATTATATGTACATCCTTCTGACCTTCTTACCTCTTGACCTTCTAATGTCAACCAAAGCGTTTTCTTTGTTGTCGTATTTGATAGTTAACAAAATCAAGTTGGCAAAATTTGAATTTACAACTATCGTATTGAGTCATTTGAATTGTTCCGCATGTAAAATATTACTGTGACACAAAATAAATAATAATAACGCCGTGGGAACACGTTATATCACGTATTCTACAAGTATAGGTGACACGCCGCCTATAGTCAAATTCGCGAAGGTTGAATGTCAACCAAATCGGCATATTGTTTACCATCTTATAAAGAAAAGTTAGCATCATCGTTCATTTTTTTGTAATGGTTGAGAATATCCGCAATAGAACAAGTGATATTTACTATTGAAACAATAACATTGCAAAATAAAGTTTCTTTTGCAAATTAATGTACGCATTTCTAATGTATATGGCATATGTGTAGATGCATGTATTATCTACTATATTTGTAGTTCTGACCTTTTGACCACACCTATTCACGCGATTCATAAAAAACATGTTTCTAAGTGGCCCAACAACCTTTGAAGTTTGAAGTACTTTGATTGGTGAGCGGTGAATATTACTCTAAATAAATATGCTATATGTATAATAAAACAAAACAATACTCAATTCTACCGGAATAATGGTGAAGCAAGATAGAGATTGTAGTATTGTACAAAATTTACCTCAACCTAAGAGGAAACTGATTTCAGGATCACAAGACACTCAAAAGGATATATAAATCATGAGGTTCATTTTATAAAATTATAGAGATTGTAACACAAAATTTTTGGGACCGGCTGCAATTTTAGAAAATCGGTGTTTTTGACAATTTTTTACTTTGCGTGGGATTAATTTATGGGGTTTCTGTAGTGAACCCAACATTTTTGAAAAATCGGGTTCGCCCCTGGCTAATACGTGTCGAATGTATCCCAAACCTTGTATACCATCCAAATTTAAATTTAAATGTTCCCATGAAATGTAACTACTTTGTAATGTAATTTGTATGCTACTATGTTTTAACTTAAGAAGGATACTGAGCCTCTTAAATTAACATAGCCCATTTAACTTTTTGTTAACCTGAAGAGGTCCATGTCCATGTACAACTGTACAAGTTGAAGTATAGTATTAGTAAACTACAAGTCTAAAGTCTAAACCCTATGAGAAAAGTCGACCAAAAAAAAGAAGAAGAAGAAAAGTCAACCATTGAATAAAACCAACGTTATTAGCACGTGAGAGTGTGAGACCATATCTTAAATTTTTTATTTTAAAGGGGATAAGTGTTGGTTTTGCTACAATCCAAGAGGCATTTTGGATTGTGTTCGATCGTAAACTAGGCATTCTGTTTTGAAGGTGTAGATCAAACTCATAATATGATAAATTTAGATAGAAAACAATATTTTATATACCCTCAAAAACTTGCATCCCCAAGACCCCAACGCCATGTACTAGTCAAA
>LBNU01037939.1:12739-25158 GCA_014162995.1 Artemisia annua | reverse complement strand
AAAAAAAAAAAAAAAAAAAAAAAAAAAAAAAAAAAAAAAAAAAAAGCATTATTGTCAGATATCTCACATCGGCATAGGTGGCATGCTGCTATTTGTCGATATGTACTTTGCACCTTCCTTTTCCAGTTTGTCGCGGATGAAAACTAGGGGCCAGTTTGGTATGTGGGTTTATGGGCTTTAGGCTGAAAGAAATTTAAAATCCACTGTTTGGTTGTTCCTCTTTGGGGTCACGCGCCACCATGGTTCCCAATTTTAAATTCCAAGCTCCTCCCTGGGTTTTTAGTATCCATGTGTATAAAATATAGTATTATAACTTTAAAAAAATTGTGAGCCACACAATGCATGTGACATGTGCATTGGTTTCATTTTTTTATCCAAAAATACTATACGTCACCTCATATCAACTAATAAAATATGTATATTCTGAAAATAGTAATTAACTTTCTTTTTCTTTATTTACTTTCAAACCTTTCCCAAATCCAAATCCTAATCCAAACCCATCTACAAACCAAACGGGCCCTAGATTGTTAAAACTATGAAAAGTGTCCAAGTTTTGTAAAGTGTTTATTTCGGTGTGTCGCTGTAAATTTCTCAAAATATGTTGAAAGTGTGTTAGTATAATATTGTAGCGATACTAGATTTTCAAGCATATGAAACATGAACTTAGCACTTAGAATTTGATAGAAAGATATTTAATTTGATCATTGTTCGCAAGAATACAACTTCACTCACCATTCGCAAGAATACAACTCAAAGTTCACATATTCAAAAGAATATTGGGACTTGTTCACAGTGCTCAAATGAATGACAACAACAGCATTCTATCAAGATTATAATAGAGGGAAGTCATGATGATAATCAATCAACTGTAATTGCGATGCGCTCAAGATTGTTAAATATTTAATCGTGTATTTGCTTGCATTCCAAAACAATAATCGGTACAATATAAACTTAGCTAACTAAATGGGCTAGGCCAAGGCTAATACAAAGCGCCCAATACAGATCAGTTATAAGCTAGTTTTGTTTGGTCTTGAAGTGGTCTGCAATATGGTCAGTGCTTTTAGTTTTGGCTAAAATTGATGTTCCTTTGGCATCCCGTATGGTGGATGGCCATCTTTATTTGTCTCTGTCTTGAGCTGTGATCAATTATGTGCCAAGTGGGTGTGGTGGGCTTTTGTCCCTTTAGTTTGTATATTCATTGTATATATGTTTGTAGTTACAATATATTGCCTTTTTCGAAAAAAAAAAAAATACACTACTAACAGCTGCCCCACCGTTGGAGCGAGAGTAGGATGAACGCTCAAACTGGAATGAACTCATCAAATAAGGCGAAGGGAAGCCCCTTCGTGAAAATGTCTGCACATACTGATAGGATAGCGAGAAGGAACATGATTAACACGAACATGGCCACTATGGCAACCTGATCACGAACAAATATCTATCTCAATATGTTTAGTCCTCTGATGTTGAACAGGATTAGAGGACAGATACACCGCATTAACATTCTCACAATATAACAAGTAGCTAGTCAATGGAGTATGAAGCTCACGTAACAGATTCGTCAACCAACTAGTTTCAGCAACAGTATTGGCAACACCACGATACTCAACCTTTGCACTGGAACGAGAAAGCGTAGCCTGACGCTTTGAGGACAAGGAGAGTAAGTTGTTGCCAAGAAAAACACAATAACCTGATGTCGATCTACGAGTCACAGGATAACCATCCCAATCCGCATCAGAGTATGCAATAAGAGACATAGTAGATGAAGAATACAGCTGAAGACCATAATCCAAAGTACCACGAACATACCTCAAAATCCGCTTGCGACTGGAAAAACGAGGCTCCCTCAGGTCATGCATATATAAAAAACCTGCTGCCAGCATAAGATATTTCAGGACAAGTGAAAGAGAAACTTAAGAGCACCCGCAAGACTACGATATAAAGTCGGATCAGAGGATCCCCATCAAGCCCTAACTTAGCCTCAATGTCACTAGGTGTCTGACACGGATTACATCGGACCATATGAGCACGCTCTAGAATCTCAAAAGCATATTTCTGCTGAGACAAAAACAACCAAGAAGAAGTGCGAGCCGAAACACCGAGAAAATAGTTTAGGGAGCCAAGATCAGTCATAGAAAACTCCTGATGTAATGAAGTAATAATGCAGTCAAAACTATATCATCAACATACAAAAGTAAATAAGCCGTACCGTGTCGATAGATAAACAACGATCGGTCACAACGGCATGATAAAATCCAATGCGAGTATTAATGCAGCAAAACGCTGAAACCAAGCCCATGGAGCCTTTTGAGGCCATATAAAGATCGTTGTAATAAACATACATGATCAGGATGTTCCGGATCACGAAAGCTAAGAGGCTGATACATATAAACAGTCTCAGAAAGATCCCCATGTAAAAATGCATTCTTGACATCAAGCTAATGAACATACCAATGCCGAGAAACAACAAGACTAATTACTATCCGAATAGTAGCCGGTTTAACAATCGGGCTGAATATCTCATCAACATCAATACTTGAAGGCTGAGTGCTGTCATTCGCTACAGGACGAGCCTTGTAATGACTAAGTGTACCATCTGCTAAATACTTATGTTGAAACAACCACATAGAACGAACAATGTTCACTTCCGCGGGTCGAGGCACAAGTGCCAAGTATTATTTTCAATAAGTGTGGTGTATTCTTCAAACATAGCATTTTGCCAATAAGGGTCATTAAAAGCTTTCGCATAAGATTTAGGTAAAGGAGAGACAGTTGACACATTTAAATTGAGACGATCCGGAGGACGAATAGAACCAACATGAGAATGTGTGACCACGGGGTAAGTTGAAACCGGGTTTGGGTTTTAGTTATTGCTTGGTTGAGCTACAGGAGAAGATTGGGCATGCTCGTTACTATGTGGTTGTTGGGCCTGCTCGGTATAGTTTTGTTGTTGGGCTTGAATACTAGAGAATTGATGTTGGGCTTCAGAAACCAGTTGTTGGGCCATATGAACAGGTGGCGTGTGGTGTGTGTATTTGGAGAATTGATATTTGTGTGTGCTGTTTGTACTAGGGTATGAGAATTTGGAGTTGACGTATGAGGTGTAGCAGCTGGCATGTTGAGAATGGCATTGTTGATTAAATTTGGAGGTGTGTCTAAAAAGGTATAAGAGGGGGGGATGTTGTTGTCATCGAACCATATGGAAAAATGGCTTCATCAAATGTAACATGACAAGATAAAATAATTCTGTTAGTATTTAAATCAAGACATCTATAGCTCCGATGATTTTTCGGATAACCTAAGAATATGGATGGTGTGGTGCGTGGTTCTTATTTTTGGTTCGCATAAAGGCGAGGGCAACACAAGCAACCAAAAACACGCGAATGGGAGTAGTCTGGTTTGGTTCCAAACAAACAAGTGTGAGGTACTTCATTATCAATGGCACTAGATGGTAATATATTAAGTAGATGAGTTGCCATATTAAGTGCTTCGACCCAAAATTGAGGGGGAAGGTGAGCTTGAAAAACGAGGGTCCGAATAAGGTTATTATGCGTTTAGATTTACCATTTTGTTGAAACGTTTTAGGGCAAGAAAAACGAAATTGAATGTCCTTAGGCAAACAAATCGTGTAGGCATTGGTTATCAAATTCACCATCATGATCACACTGAAACGACTTTATTTCACACTTAAACTGAGTATTAACAAAATTGCAAAACAACACAAACTCTAACAAGGCATCAAAAGGATAAACCCACACATAATGAGAATAATGGTCCAAGAACAAAACATAATATTTGAAACCAGTAAGACTCGGAATTGGAGAGGTCCACAAGTCCGATTGAACAATGTCAAAACAAGACTCAAAAAATGTATTTGAACTAGAGAACGGAAGCCTCACCTGTTTGCCAAGCTGACAAGCATGACAAATCGCGGGAGGTTTCGTCTTATTACATGAAGTAGAATTACTGGAAATTAAACTACGTAACATTTTATTTCCTGGATGTCCAAGTAGTTGGTGCCACGTTTGAGGTAATAAGGACATTATGTAAGTGAAGTGGTTTATGAGATATTGGCAAAATACTATTGTTGGTAACGGGTATTGAATACCCATCACCAACAAAGACAAAAGGATAAATGCACTTATGATAAATACTACTAAGACAATTAACAGAGGAATTAAGATGAGAACTAGCACATGTATCCATATTCTATGCATCCGTTGACGAATCCTGAAGTAGGGATGAGCAAAAGAACCAAAGAACCGGAACCGGATCGAGAACCGGACCGGAACCATGAAGAACCGAACCGGAACCAGAACCAATGGTTCCAGTTCCAGTTCTTGATTTTGAGATTTTTCGGTTCTTGGTTCGGATCGGTTCGGTTCCACCGGTTCTCGATTCCGGAACCAAATATCCAATAATTATAAAAATATGTAATTTTTTTTACTTCTTATCAAAATACTAATCAAATCCTACGTATCATAAAAAACCCTACTAGCCATCAAGCCGAACACTCTAAACCCGAATCTTTAATTTACTGAAACATCCACAAATCAATAATCAATCTATACCTGATAACATTTCAAGATCATTCATCATTATCAAAACAATGGAAGTAAGTTTATATTTTGTTTTTATTTGCATTTGATTAGCTTTTACATGTTCATCATGCTAAAATTTGCTAGCGCTTTTATTAATACATTGTTTATTATCTATCATCATCACGTAGCCACTTTTATTAATACAATGTTTTATATCTATCATCATCACGTAGCCACATTGTTTATTATCTATCATCATCACGTAGCTACATTGATTATTTGAGTTTATGGTTTAGTTGTTAATTGTTATTTGCTTAAATGTAAACGATTGCAAGTTCTTAAAAAGTTTAATTTTTTATGTTTTTTTATTAGGTTAATATAAAAGCGGTTCCTATACGGATAGATCCAAAAGAACTGGAACCGGAACCGGAACCAGAACCGGAACCAAAAACTATATTTGGTTCGGTTCTCGGTTCCCACTTTTCAAAAAAATCGGTTCTCGAATCCACCGGTTCCGGTTCCGGTTCCAGAACCATGCTCATCCCTATCCTGAAGCGTCACAGTACTAAAAGCTTGTAGCAAAACCGTCTCTTGTCCCGAATAATCGAGTACAATATAAACTTAGCTAAATGGGCTATGCCAAGGCTAATACAAAGGGCCCAATACATAACAATTAATAATAACACACTACTAACTAAGATTACCCCATTTATACAATTCATGTATACGAACATGAATAACTTTTTACTTTTTTATTGTTAGACTTCAGAGTTCAGATCATATTCAACCAACACGTAAAAGATTCAAAGAAAAAAAAAAGGCACATTAGATAGACTTGAAAACCCACATTCATCATATTCAAGATTTTGGTGAGGATATACGTTCAAACATAGAATTCATAAACCCTAACATAGCATATAGACATATCAAGCACAAACTCACAAAGTTTAAAATATAAACCCATTCATGGACAACATAAAACTGTACTCTAACAGTGCAATTCAACCCAAACCAGAATGATCTGAAAAACAACACCGACTATCAGCTGGTGGTAGCGTTGCCCTGAAGAAGTCCATCACGTATCTGAGTAGCTACATCACGAACAGCACCAGGTCCATGAGGGATAAACACAGCTGATGATTTTGATGCAGCACCGATTTCCTTCATCGTGTCAAAGTACTGTGTCACTAGGACCATGTCCATCACGTCTTTAGCTGTAGTTCCAGGCACATTGACTGAGAACCCCAACACACTGTCTCTTAAACCATCAACAATGGCTTGTCTCTGGCGTGCAATACCCACACCCGCCAAGTACTTGGATTCAGCCTCACCCTCAGCTCTCTTGACTTGAAGAATTTTCTCAGCCTCAGCTTTCTCAGTAGCTGCCATCCTCAGCCTTGCAGCTGGAAATTTACAAAGGAATTCATCAATTTAAGGGTAAGACTGTAAGAACATAACTCTTCAACAGGCTAACATAAAGGCAAAAATGCTAATGTGTTGATCAAGTTGACGATAAACAGCAAGACGCTTTCATGAAAACTGGAAGCAGATATATTGGGCCAAACGGAAAAATTGAGTCAAGTTTAGCTATTTGGTTTTCTTATGGGTCCAAATGGGTAGGATTAGGTTTTTGTTTATTCCGGTCTACTAGTTGGGCAGGCCGGCCCTTAACACATTGTTCACATTTTTTTGGTATGATAAATAATTAAAGCACAAATTAACTATTAATATAGAACAATTTAGGAGATGTTGGAAGCATTCCACTTCTAATCCTATTACCAAAGTGTATCTTAGGTGTCCTTAAACAAATGTGAGTGAGTTTGAGTTTGTTGTTAAATCTTCGTTGTTATTGTGAGTGAGTTTGAGTTTGTTGTTAAATCTTTGTTGTTATTGTGAGTGAGTTTGAGTTTGTTGTTAAATCTTTGTTGACATCTTCCAGTAACCCATTTTCATAACACGTCCATTTTACTACTAATAAATATATACCTGCATTGATTTCATTCATTGCTCTCTTCACGTGCTCATCAGGTTCTATATCGACAATCAGCGTTTGAACAATCTCAAAACCATATGCAGACATTGCCTATAGCAAGAGTAAAGAAAAACAAAATGTCACATTCAATTCAAGATTACGGATTTTATAGAAATATAATCAACCGCCATTGATTAAATTATGCTACCTTTTCAAGCTCATCTTCAACAGCCTTGGCAATTTCATTCTTTTGCTCAAAAGCATCATCAAGTAAAAGCTTTGGAACAGTAGCCCTTATAACTATGAGTAAAGAATAAATGTCCATGTAAGTAGCAAAAATATTTGTTTAAAAGTTATTTATCTAAAATTCTTTGAAGGATTTTACCATCGAAAACATAAGCCTGGATTTGGGATCTTGTGTTGCTTAGTTTGTAGAATGCATCACTTGCTTTATCAGCCAGAGCACGATACTGAATGGAAGCTACGACATTGACAAAGACATTGTCCTGAAAACATAGAATTGTAACCAAGTACACAAAGCCAAACCTTAAACAAGTATATATAGACTCGACACAGCTATACAACACAAAGATAGATTTACAGCTTATGTCTAAGGAAAATATTGTTTTTGGGAATACAGGGGCGGTGCTAAGAAAACACAATGTGTGTCCAGGACACACATTTACTTAGAAATTCTTTTACATGGCATATGGTACTTTCTAATAAGTAGACAACTTAATTTTTTCAGGAGACACCTTATGAACCCAAACATATACTACAACCCAATAATTTATTTAGGCTTCAAGTCAGCACAAATAAGTTACGTCCAAGACTGTCTTGACTTCCCTAAGCTTAAATTATTTCTTCAACTTTATTCGATTTTTTTTTTTTTCCCGAGTACTTACGTAGTATTAAGGCTCATCAAAAAAATTGTGATAACATGACCAGTACTTTTTATCAAATGCTTGATGTTTCATAACTTACCAACCCGGTACCAGCTTTACGCGTTTAATTTGTTATCTAGACTAAGTCGGAGACATCTTGCCTCAAATCCTAGTTCAGCCACTGTTCAGGAAACTAGATATTTAACTATCCGGTATCTCTGCCACTTAATAAGTAATAACTGAACTACTAAATATTAGGCTATTGTTCGACAGTTTAGCAGAAGAACAATTTATCCCAACTACCCTAGAGCATCTAAAATAGGAAGTTTGGTACAACTCAAGAACTATGTTGAAACAACAGTACACACTAGCGCAAATCTCGGCCTAATATTTGTTCAGCTATACTTGAATCGTTAAATTTCAAGAATAGTCATTAGCATCCTAGATTCTTCAGCAATCAATAATCACTTTAACAAATACACAAAACATAAACACGCATCATAAAAACATATTTTACACCACCCAACATAAGTAGGGAAAAAAAANCCGCAATCTGACTACCAATAATCCACGGCACACAATGACATCCCGGTTCAAGAACATCATCAAACTTCCCAAAAGTCTCCTTAATAGCAACAGTTGATTGATCCACTTGATACAAACAGAACAAATTCCCCATGATCTTTAACTGAAAACCCAATTCATAAAAACACAAATTAGCACCATTTCACTTCACAGACATTTAATCAAACAGTTATATACATAAACATAAAACAAACAATTTTTAACTCAAAATTCAATATCAAGAGCTAAAATTTCACATGCACAAAGTAGACCAAAAACCCATATCATAAATCACATAAAAACAGATAAAAAGATGTTAAATTTGCATTGTAATTGTGAATTAAACTAGGGTTTTACCAGATGAAGAAGAAATTGTATAAAAGTGTGTTGTTGTATGAGATAGTTTGTTTATAGATCTTTTTTTATAAGAAAAAGATTGTGACCCACAAACTAAAATTGAAAATGATATTTACCCAAAAATCAAAATTTCAAGTTGAAGTTGTCATTGGTATTTATGTATTGATGTTGTCACCATTATCCTAGTTTTGGTTAGTTTGTTTTTTCCAAGAAATTTCTTTTTTTTTCGCTTTTGATAGTGACTTGATGTGCAAGTATTTGTAAATTTATACTGAATTTATTGTTACGTGGAATTGTGGATTTAAGGGATAATTAGTAGTCTCTATGGGGTGAGCATGGGGCGGGGTGGGGCGGTTTTATGGTAAAACCAAAAACCGAACCGTATATTTGGTTTTTAGAAACTACAAACCATTTTGTTTCGGTTTTTTCGGTTTTGGTTTTTCGGTTTTTGACATTGAATCGGTTCGGTTTCGGTTTTTTCTAACATGAAAACAAGCAAGTTTTAATCTTATATAAAGTTTACGATTTCAAGCAAAAATATTTAAACACATATCAATAATAGCATAATCCAACAATCTAAAGCTTCGAAAAAACGTATGAAACAACGAAACAACCTAACATAAATCTAAAATATAAAATGCATATCCTTGCAGCTTTGCACTTTTCGTCCGCAAATACATTCGAAAAACACTATTGTTCGAAAACAAAGACTATATAATATCTATAAATATAGATTCGAATGTATAGATAATAACCAACACTATTGCGCTTTTTTAATAGGTAAAGTTGTATACTCAATCTTTAAAATTAAATATCAAATCTTTACATAGATAAAATTATAGAGAACATATATAAAGGTGGGGCGGGGCGGTTTTTTCGGTTCGGTTTTCCTTATGAAACCAAAAACCGCCCCAAATATTCGGTTTTTACAAAATTCAAAACCACCACCATCGGTTTGTCAAATGAGGCGGTTTTTTCGGTTCGGCTTTTTTGGTTTTTTCGGTTTCGATTCGGGTTTTCGGTTTTTGTGCTCACCCCTAAGTCTCTCCGTCTCAAAAATAATACTGTAGATCACACCTTTTTTTCATGATTTCTCAAAATAATTGTTCATTTTTTTTTAAGTAAAACTATAGAATTTAGGGCCCGTTTGGTTTGTAGATGGGTTTAGATTAGGAGTTGGGGTTGATGAAAAAGTTGTAGATTTGGATTTGGATTTTGATTTGATGTAGGAAAGAGAAAATATATTATAAAAAGATAAATTATTATTTTATAAATTTATATATAATTTTTTTATTAAATTAATTATATTTAAATGTAGTGAGAAGAGAGAGATAGAGAGAAAAAAATGAAGGGTCCCACTCTTGTCATAAAACCCTTCACTCCCCCTATCTTTTCTACATCCCCAAATATTTATCCTACAAATCCAAACCCAAGTTCTTTAAACACAACCAAACATATCTTTTGCATTAATTAAATCCTAAACCCACCAAAATCCCACATACCAAACGGGCCCTTAGTTGAGAAATATTCTATTTGAGTGGTTGAAAATTAAAGTAGCTCACTTTTATTAAACTATGTGATTTTTGTCTCCTGACAATAATTTTGAGACGGAGAAAGTAATTAAATTTTGTGTACGTTGTGATTTTGAAAGTTATGATTGAATGTGTAATAGGAAAATGGCTTTGTTGTTGTGACCAATGTTTTAAAAACCGGTTTTTTTATCGACCCGGTTTAGTCGCCGGTTTATCGGGTCACCGGTTCAACCGGTTGAACCGTCGGGTCGAACCGGTTCTATACATATATATACTTTTTTCTATATTTAATAATTAGTATTGCATGATCTCATAATTTATCCATTTTTATTCATACATTCGGTTAAACCGATGAAGAAAATTGATATTATACCAATAAGTTTTGCTATTTAAGTCTATATCTATAAAAATATACGTAGTAGCCAAAATTTTCAACAAGTGATTCTAAATTATAATGGTTTATAGTAAAATTATATTAATTGGTGATTCTAAAATCATATATAACTACAATTTACTATTTTACAAAATTTTAACAAACATTAATTATCATCACTTCAACTTTTCAATTAAACTTAGAAAAGTTAATGAAAAAAAAAAAAATATATATATATATATATTTTGTTAATTTTTTTTATAGAAAGTCATGACCCGGCCGGGTTTATCAAACCGGGTCAACCCGGGTCAACGAAAAACCGGCGGTTCAATCCGGTTCTCAAACATGCAAAAATCCGGTCCTATCCGGGCCGGTCTCCGAGCCGGTTCCCGGTTCAACCGGTTGAACCGGCCGGGTCAACCCGGGTTTTAAAACATTGGTTGTGACATTAACGTGTTGCACATGATAGGTTGATCATTCAATTCAAATAAAAACTTCATGTTTTCTTATGACATTTTGTAGTTAAAAAAAATTCCATTAATAAATGTTAGAACTTTTTTGTCTTTAGGTAAAAACTAATGGAGTACTCCCTCCGTCCCATATTAAGTGTCCACTTTCATAATGCACAAAGTTTTAGGAGATTCTACTAACTAAACTCTCCACCAATCAAATATTAATTTTACCCACTAAAGTCTAATCTTATTGGTTGAAAGGTACAAGTGGACACTTAATTTGGGACATCCAAAGATTCCATTGTGGACACTTAATATGGGACGGAGGGAGTATTATTTATAGGGATAATTTCATATTTACCCAATCTAAACATGAAAATGTCATATATACCCAAAATACAAGTTTTGAATGTATGATTTATAATGCAGTTAAAGCATGTTTTGGATAAATATAGCATTATCATGTTTAAGTTGGGTAAATATGGAGTTGCCCCATTTATAAGGGGTTTGTTAACTTCTCCGTATAATTTTATGGGTTATGATTAAGTGTTATTATTTGACTAAAAATAGCATGTAATAAACTTATTATTTTTATATTATACATATTTAATTACAATAATTATAGAAAGTGCAGTTAAATATATACTCCCTCCGCCCCTAAACGCTTAAGTAAGTGTCCACTATTGACTTTTAAAGTCTTCACTTTTTAATTTTGACCATAAATTATTTTAATTGTATTATGTAATACTTGATGCAAAATATATGAACAGATTGACTTTTAAATGTTTTCATTGGTATAATTTTCATTAAGTATTACGTAACACAAACGAAATAATTTAACATCAAAGTTGAAAAGAAAATACTTTAAAAGTCAATAGTGGACATTTATTTAAAGTAGGGTTTTACCAGATGAAGAACAAAGTGTATAAAAGTGTGTTGTTATATGACATAGTTTGTTTATAGATCTTTTTTTATAAGAAAAAGATTGTGACCTATAAACTAAAATTGAAAATGATATTTACCCAAAAAATCAAATTTTCAAGAGTCATTTGTTGGTATTTATGTATAGATGTTGTCACCATTTATCCTAGTTTTGGTTAGTTTGTTTTTTCCAAGAAATTTCTTTTTTGTTTGCTTTTGATAGTGACTTGATGTGCAAGTATTTGTAAATTTCTTGGTGAATTTATTGTTATGTGGAATTGTGGATTTAAAGGATAATTAGTAATTAAATTTTGTGTCCCTTGTGATTTTAAAAGTTATGATCGATAGTGATAGGAAAATGGCTTTGTTGTGACATTAATGTGTTGCACATGATAGATTTTCACCAAAATAACAAGAGTAAGAGTAGGTTGATCATTCAATTCAAACAAAAATTTCATGTTTTACTTGTGACATTATTGTGACATTTTGTAGTTACAAAAAATTCCATTAATTAAAGTTGATCTTGTTTGGCATTTAGGTAAAAACTACTCTGGTATTATTCCTTTCCCTAAGAGAGCAAGGAGTCATAACGTGAAAACCAGCGTTATGCTTATGTGGAAGCAGTTCAACGCCGTTGGTGGCGTTATCACCATTTCTGACTAGCTCGCGTTGCTCTAGGCGTTGGGAAAGTAACGCACGTTGTAACGTTGGAAGCCATTTATTGCATTTAACAAAACACACCCTTCTACAAACGGCTAGTTCAAGCATATTTAAAAAAAAAAAAAAAAAAAAAAAAAAAAAAAAAAAAAAAAAAAAAAAAAAA
>LBNU01037939.1:0-12236 GCA_014162995.1 Artemisia annua | reverse complement strand
TTTTTTTTTTTAATTGTAATGTTTTTATTTTATATTGTAATGTTTTAGTTTTATTAATAAAGTGTTTGCTTTTTAATAAATGAAATTGTTGAGGGTAGAAATTATAAATTTGTAAAAAGTGGTGTTATTTGGTGTTATGATTTCCTGGTGTTTTTGGATGTTATGTTATTAGGTGCTGAGATGATGTGGCGCTGAGGTGGCACGGTGTTAACACCGTTTCTGTGTTATGACTCCCCATACTCTAAAGGAAAAACAAAGCAAACGGCGTTGTTTCCCTCGACGTTGTACGTTGACATAGTAATTTTACCGAGTGATTTTTCTCTACTACAATGTGAAGCCTTATGTAGAAATATCTAAACATGTCTTATACTCACCACTTTTTAGAGTTTCGAGGATATCAATAACAAATTTCACTAAAATCACTCAAACTATGTGAACTTGTGATTGTGTCTAAAATGAGGAAAATTTCCACCATATGAGAGACACGTAATGGGTTGTTTAGCAAAACAAGGGCTAAACTTTATAGTTCGGGGATAATTATGTAAGAATGTATATAACTTGTTATTTTTTTTAATTGTGTGTAGCCTTCTTCTTTTTTCTTTTTCTATTATATATCATAACTTTTTTATTTCGACTTTTTTTTATGTATTTTGTTTATGTAAAATGACCATTTTACCTTTCGTTGCGAATAGAATTGTTTCCAAATACAAGGGTAAAATATTTATTTTACATGAGCAAATACACAAAAAAGGTTGAAATTCAAAAGTTTTAACTTGATATATATCCTAGTAAAAAATAAAAATAAAAGAAGGCTACAAACAATTAAAAAAAATGACAAATTAAATACATTTTTAGGATCCATGCAGTTTATACCCTTGCTCTTATATTCCAAGTGGAGCTTGTTCATGTAGTTGAAAACATATGCCTCCAACTTGAATAAAACTAGATTATCATAAATTTGACTTTAAAAAGAGTTATAAACTTAATTATGAACGATTTGAACTAGAGAGCCTAAACGGGGAAGAATACACATGAAACAGCTTTCTTGAAAGGTCCCCTTTCTAAACAAGATAAATGGTTTCAAATTCGATGAGATCGATGACAATTTGTGTATAGTTTATGAACAAGTAGTGCTAAGAATATTCTTTGCAATTATATTGATGCAGAACATAAACAACACCTCTTGAAGTCGTCAATTTGACAGCTTTGTATAATTAGTGAGATCCATGTTATTATAGTGCAACTAGCTTATCTCATAGTTGGTAGAGTGGTATTATAAATTAGAGGGAAAGGTGTAATTGAGAATTTTGTGAAAAATAGACGATATCTTCCAAGATGGGTATAACTTACTAATGGTATATCGACTCATGTGTTACTTTAACTATTAATGTTCCATGCAATTAGTGTTTAGACATCAATTTTTCAAGATTATGCAAATTAACCTTGAGTTGAGTTATTTAAAAAACCAAACATTCCTCACATACCAAGGGACTCATCCCCACCATCCATCTAAAAAGAAATCAATGGTTGAGATTAAAAGCATTTAATATTTCACCCATTTTTTATAATTTAATTATCTCTTAAACCGTTAATCGTTAAGCGAAAATAATTATACCATCGCGATGAGCATTTAATTATCTTTCTATAGATATGCATTGTGATATACCTTTCGACAAAAAAAATTTCTTCGTTTTTTTCCGTTTTTTTTCGTGGCGAAATCATATGTGCTATATCATATATGATATTCAACATATCATATAAATACTACATATATGATATTGCATGATCATATTGATATGTAATATCATATAGATATTGCATATGTGATTTTTCGGGCCACGAAAAAAACGTGAAAAAACGATTTTTTTTTTTTTTTTTTTTTTTTTATTTTTTTTTTGTTTTGTCGAAAAGTATCATTCCAATGCATATCTATAGAAGAGTATCTATAATTGCTCGGTCGTAAGGTCTATTTTTTTTCGATTAACGATTAACGGTTTGAAAGATATTAATATTTGAAAAAAGAGGATGAAAGTGGGCTTTTTAAATTGTTGGGATTAATCTCATCCATTAGATCAAATAAAGATGGAGGGGGGATGAATGGTGGAGATTAGTCCCTTGGTATGTAAAAAATATTTGGTCCAATGATCTTATATCATTAACCTTAGATTGATGTTTATTGTATTTGAAATTCGAACCAAAGAAACCCCATCTTGCTACCAATCAGCCTTAAATCCAAAAGCTAAACAGCACAAAAGCCCGAAATCTATACAATAACAAAACCCAAGAACCAAAATTAATATCTACAAACAATCCTAAATCAGAATCAAACAAAAGGCAAAATACTAACTCTATACAAAAGTTGGAAGCAGCATAACTACAGCAAATCGAAACCATAATTCTGTTAAAAATAGACGAAAAACATTAGAACAAAGGGTTCAATTGCAGGAGAAAGAATGAGAGATGCGCATCATAAAATTGGAATCATTGATCACAAATTTCTGAAAATATAAAGCCCTAACATAGCATATAGACTTGCCATTCACAAACTCATACTAGTGTTTAACAATATAATGCCTACTTATAGAAAACATAAACCTGTACTATCACCATTCCATTAAACTAACTGCATCCAGAAAACAAAGTTGACATTCAGTTGGTGGCGGCATGGCCCTGAAGAAGTCCATCACGAATCTGAGTGGCGACATCACGAACAGCGCCAGGTCCATGAGGGATAAACACAGCAGATGATTTTGATGATGCGCCAATTTCCTTCATTGTGTCAAAGTACTGGGTGACCAAAACCATATCCATGACATCTTTAGCAGTAGTCCCAGGCACATTTACTGAAAATCCCAACACACTGTCTCTCAAACCATCAACTATTGCTTGTCTTTGGCGAGCAATACCCTGACCAGACAAGTACTTTGATTCAGCCTCACCCTCGGCTCTCTTAATCTGAATAATTTTCTCAGCTTCAGCTTTTTCAGTTGCTGCCATCCTCAATCTTGCAGCTACAAGGATACATAGATACTCGTTAGCACCACAAAAACTTAAGAGGATATAAACCTTAAAAACTTTTCATTTCTTTATTAAAAACTTATACTAATTATCAACAATATTACCACACAAAATCTAATTCATTTATCTGCCTCTCGAGGATGTTACATTTCTTAACCCATTAGAGAAAAAAATAAACGGAGTACCCAGCAATGATCCATTCATTTATGAATGGAATAAACTGTCATCTCAAATAGTTGTAAATAACTTTAGGATAGGAACATAAGACGTTCAAAGAGCAGATTGATATAAAGTATTAGAAATGACTAAATCTTAATTGGATAGATGATAAAGGAGACATAAAAATGAAAGCTTTACCTGCATTGATCTCATTCATTGCTTTCCTCACATGCTCATCAGGTTCTATATCAACAATCAACGTTTGAACAATCTCAACCCCATATGCAGACATTGCCTGCAAGCAAGATCGATGAAAACAAATGTCACAACCAATTTAAGAATCCCCACTTTCATAGTAAGAATGTCAAAACAGGACACTGACTCTTTCTCCAAAATTTTTTTTTCATTATTTTATCTTTCATAAAAAGAATAAGCGTGTCAAACCTGATTAGAAAACAATGGAAATGATTTAAGAGATTATGTGCATTAAAGATGCACTTCTGCCAACTTTCGACCCATTTGACCCATTTCATTTTAAGCTATTCATTTTACTGTATCCTTATTCACGTTATAGATAATCTGAATCAACCAATGCATAAATAAATGAGACAAAACAACCCTTTACAGCATAGCTGTTAAGATCTCGATTTAGCTCTTAAGATCTTCCGATTTTACGATTCCGTAAAGAAAAAACGAGTCGATCTTTCGTAGGATCTTAAAAGGCATAGGATCTTAAGTATGATCTCGATCTTACCATAGGATCGTAAGATCTAGATCCGATTCGATCCTACTTCCCTCAATTTAACTAATTAATAAACTATAAATGAATGAATATTGTTAAATTAAAATAATATAATAAGCGTCGATTACTGTAAATGTTTAATAAGAGTAAAATATATATATTTTTAAATTAAAAGATTCAGCATCCTTAATCACCGATTAGATAATTTTGTATTTCAAAGCATTACGCATCACATTATCATATTACTATAACTTTCAGTACTCTTTTTCTTCTCTAACTTGTTATACAATCATCTTTGAATACAAATTACTAGAAAAATAAGACTTTTAAAACATTTAAGTAGGATCTTACGATCTCGATCCGATCTTACGATTCCGATCTTGCAAAGAAAAAAACGATCCATGGTAGGATCTCGATCTTAACAGCCTTGCTTTACAGCTTATGAGAGGCTATTGATTCGAACATATTACCTTTTCAAGTTCCTCTTCAGCACTCTTGGCAATCTCATTCTTTTGCTCAAAAGCATCATCAATTAAAAGCTTTGGATCAGTTGCTCAGATAACTAAAAAGTAGAGAATACAAATCCGTTTTTAAGCTAGCCGCAACACATAATTAACTGAATAGTAATAGTTTGTTCCTAAGGTTTTTAGTTTTACCATAAAAAATATAGGCCTGGATCTGGTCCCTTGTGTTTCTAAGCTTAAAGAACACATAGCTTGCCTTATCAGCCACTCAACCAGAGCACAGTACTGAATCGAAGATACAACATTGACAAAAACATTGTCCTGAAAAAACAAGATAATCATTAGATCCAATATAAAATTTGCAGTGATGAACCATTTTGAGGTTACAGTTATACAGATGTATTAATGCTACTCCGTATATACCATTAACAGGTTTTTTTTTTATATATCTGTATCCTCATATAGGATTTGGTTCTTGGGATCTCACCTAAAAAAGATAATGACTAAAACTCTACAAAAGTATACGCCTTTTCTGAAATTATTGATAGAGGCACTGACGATGGCCTCTTGTGTTTGTTGTACAGTTAATAGCAACTCATTGGCCGACTAGGAATCCCATCCAGACATTTTAAAACCACATCTGTGAAAGAAAAGAAAAAGAGTATATTAGAAACCAAGTGACTGATTGATCAAATTTAGCTGAATCATTACTTAAAATAATACTAGTATGTTTTACACAACATTGACATGTTACATTTATTAGGTCACTTATTATACAACTGAACTCAAACATGAACAAACTACCTTTATGTGAAAGCAGGGACGGAGCCACATGGGAGCCGGGTGTGGCACGGGCCACACCCAATTTTAGGTCACGAAGTGTAAATTTTTTATAAAATATACCTTTTTTGGGCTCGTGCAACACCCAATTTTACCTAATGAATTCTTTATCGGGCAACTTTGGTACTCACGGTCATAAAAAAAAATTGTGCAATACCCTCTCAAAAATCCGGGGTCCGTCCCTGTGTGAAAGTAGAAAGTACTCGTAGTAAATACTTAAATGCCTATGTGGCTGCTTACCTGAACGTCACTTAACTTTCTTTAGAGTAAATTGCAAAAATCGTCCTTGTGGTTTGGCCAAATTGCATGTTTCGTCCTTGTAGTTCATTAAGTGCAAAGATCGTCCTTATTTTGCACTGTTACATGCACTTTTGGTCCTTCAACAGTGAAATTTGGCAAACTACAAGGACTATTTTTGCAATGATGGAGGACTAAAAGTGCACGTAACAGTGCAAAATAAGGACGATCTTTGCACTTAATGAACCACAAGGACGAAACATGCAATTTGGCCAAACCACAAGGACGATTTTTGCAATTTACTCCTTTCTTTATGAAGCTAGAACATTTGATTTTTACAAATTATTATCCAACTATACTATCCCTAGGGCTTTTGGGCCAAATTTCTTTTTCCAACCCGATCCATCCCACTCCACTATAACAAAACGGGTTATACCCAAAACCCATCGCTATTCACTGTCACTCACAGTGAACGTTAATTTGTGGGATCCGAGAGCTTGAGCTCCGACCAACCAAATCCAACGACATCTATGGCTGCCCCGATCCGATGAGTGAACCCGGTGGCAACTACAGTTGCCTGCGAGGGGGTGTACAGTGCTATGAACAGTAATAATATTTGTTTATTCCATATGTGGTTGTTGAATTGTCCAAGTGTTGTGGTTGTACTACAACCCCGGTTTCAACCACATTTTAGGATTTCTTATCTTCATTTAGTGTCATTTGGCAGAAGAAACCTAAAAAAAAAACCTCCCCGTTGTGATAAGGTTTGGATTTCGTTTTTTTTTTTTTTTTTTTTTTTTTTTTTTTTTTTTTTTTTTTTTTTTTTTTTTTGATTTTTTTTCGTGTTTATATGTTATTGATGTTTGATGTATGCTTCTGATTAGTTCAATTGTGTTAAATTTGGCTCTTGTCTATCATCTATGTAAATTAGGGCTTTTAGGGTTTCATAGGGCCTGAAGTTTCCGTCAGAGTATGTCAATTTAGGGTTATAAATGATTTTACCTTTTTCTTGGTTACTCTTATGTGATTATGATAAAGGTATAAGTTTTGGGTTTTAAATGCGTTTAGCTTTTTATGTTAGCTTTAGGTCAATAGGATAACTTATGTTAGGAATTCCAGTTTTATGTGTATCATAAGTTAAATTGGGCGCTTCAAATTGTTGCTATTGTTTTAGTTATAAGCTGAAAAAAAAGTGAGCTTTATCAGGTTTTAGGAATCGTGATAAGCCGAATAAGGCCATAAAAGAAGGTTATCTGAGCATGTCTTTCATGTTTTTGTATTTTTTTTAATTTATCTGAATGAAGCATGATATAAAAAAGGTGAGTGAACCATGATAAAGTGTATTTGTTATTGTGTGCAGATTTTGGGAACTGGTATTGTGACATTGTCCGTATGTTGGCGGGGCAGCATCATAGAAGTGATGTTTGCAGCCATGGTGTTCTGACCCTGGGCTGAGCACGGGTCTGGGACGCGTATCCCGTTAAATGTACTTTGGTTATGATGTTTGATTTAATGATGGCTTGCTTATGGTGAGTTATGCTATGCTGTTATGATGTTTGGTTTGATGATGCGGTGATCAAACGACAGCTTATTGTCATTGGCTGATGGTATTTTTTCTATTCAATGGTGTGGATTTTTAATACGTGCCAAACCTACCTATATCTTGGCGGGGCAGCACCACGGGAGTGGTGTTTGCAGCCATGGCGGGTTGAAAGTGTGTTATACACACACTGAGTATCTTGCCAGCGCAACCTTACACGAGTGGTATACGTGTAATTTGCGGTTTCGTTTTGGGTATTATTTTGAACTCATATTGGGTTGTTGCTCTTTCACCCATTTAACGGACAAGACATACATACAGGCAATGATGATAATTATCCGTGTTTATCAATTTTATGACCGTGATTTAGCAACGCCGGTATCTTGGCGGGGCAGCCTTACCCGAGTGATGGTTGCAGCCATGGCCGGTGCTCGGTTTTGCTGCTAAATTTGCAAACCTGGGTTATTTCACCATGATTACTTTTCGGTTGTGCGAACCATTTGATTTCAGGGCACGCCAGCTGTTCTAACAGTAGTTGAACCACCTGTAACAAATAAATAAGTGTAAGTGTGACTAAATTTATCGGTCACGACCCAGTATATAATCAATTCATACTATTCAACCCTTAATTCGAGCTTAAAAAACTGGATGACACAACTCAAAAATGAGTTACCATTCTAAAAACGGCAAATATTATAAGCAATCCCAAATACCCCTGATACTTAAACAAATAACACAACAAAAAAAAAAAAAAAAAAAAAAAAAAAAAAAAAAAAAAAAAAAACCCAAAAACCGAGTACCAACCCGTGGAAAACCTATATCTTTATATCATGGTATAAAGAATTTCTCATAGATTAGTGGTAACCAAAATAAACGGAAACTGATACTCGGATTTGAAAAGTTAACCTTCAAATTTTGCCTGCCAAGTAGTTTTTGCTTTGGCTTCTTTGTTTGCGCAAGCCCACAATTACGATACCAAGTCCACACATGTTTGCAAGTAACTATTCGGGTCCTGTGCACTGGGTGTCACACATACATAATACGTTCCAGCCTTCAAGGATACATTTCCTGTTACAGAAAGAAGATGATCATCACGCAATGGCTCAGGCGGTGAATATAATGACAAGTGTGATACGCAGCCATGGCTGCAAACACCCCCAAATCGTGGTAAGCTGCCCCGCAGAGAGGCGACGCTGCCAAAGTAATCATGGTGAGAATAACCGCAGGTTTGCAATTTAGGCCCAGGCAAAACCGAGCACCGGCCCATGGCTGGCAACCATCCAACTCGGGTAAGGCTGTGCCCCGCCCAAGGATACCGGGCGTTGCTAATCACGGTCATAAAAGTTGATAGAACACGGATAATTATCATATTGCCTGTATGTATGTCTTGGTCCGTTAAATGGGTGAAAGAGCAACAACCCAATATGAGTTCAAAGAACATGAATGTACCCATTATATATGATTCTGAATTATCGCGCATATTGATTATCTATGTCTGTTGTCTTTTTGGTTTATATTCACTTTCTGTGTTTTGTTAGAGTGTTGCTGTGCAGATTAGCTCAGTCGTGTGGTATATTGACAGCACTTGTTGTCTATATCTTGCCTTGTCTGTCTATGTGAGAGGTTACATTGGCACGTGGTGTGCCGCTTGGGTGGTCTGTGCGGTGCTGTCGCGTGTGCTGTTGTGGCGTCTCTAGTGTATTCTTATTATTTCGGTACGGTTTTGGCCGGTATGTAAACGACTCGCACGCCACCAGGGTTGAATAGAAAAAATATCCATCCAGCCATTGACATAAGCTGTCGTATTGACACCGGCATCATCAAACCAAAATCATAACAGCCATCAGCAGGTGAGAATCGGACGGCAGAGTAAGCAGAGGCCGATTTCAGGTTAGAAATGCTCAGGAGACATCATAACCAAAGTACCAGTGTGTAACGCGGGATACGTCGTCCCAGCGGGACCCGGTGCGCATGCCAGGGTCAGAAGCACGCATGGCGGCGAAAGCGCAGTCAGGCTTCTGATGAATGCGTGCCCCGGCAACGTGAGGTGGAGCGGACAAGGTGCGCCAGGATACCAGTCTCGCCGACAAATGCGGTCACAGCAAGAGGACGGAAATACACTTTATCATGGTTCACGGTCACGGCGTGTGGTGGTGATATGGGATGCTGGTCCTGAGATAAAGGGTGTAAAAAAGNTTGTGTCATCCAGTAAGTGGTTCGCACAGTCGACCTATGCCTCAAGGTAACTAGCGTTGTTCTTATTTATGTTCTTAGGTGTATGAGAAGATGGAATTGCTTCAGACTTTTATTTATAGTAACCTTTAGTTATTCGTTTGTCACAGGTTTTGCTAAAGGATGGAGGAATAGGCACCATTTGTTTGTAGAACAGCAGTGACCGAAGGCGCGTGGGAGCTCAGGGTAAGTAGTGTTTCTTTCATCTATGCAGCTCACCTCATTTATTATTACTTTTGTCATTTTGGTGATTCCCGTCGCTACAGGTTCCATACATATTGATGGTTTTATGAACTGGAGACTTGAGCATAAATATAGTGTCCCTGACCGGATGGTGATCAGAACCAGTTCAACGGTTTTGATCCGGATCTTGGCTTCAACGGCTCAGATGATTTTCGTGAAGGTAATAAGTATTTGCGTTAGGATTAAGTTTTTCACGGAATAATGAGTAGATTATTAATGGTGGTAATTTGCAGATGACAGACCAAGCAGTTGCACAATCAGCAACTACCGGTGGATACCTCTGACTGGTCGAGTACTCCTCATGGTAAGCATCATTCTTACACATAATGCCAGAGCCGTACCTTCTGATGGGCCCTTTACCATTCCCGGAAAGAACAAACTGAATGCTTATATGGTTCTTGAAGGGAATTTCATTTCACGTAAGCAACCATTCCAGAAAGAAAAAAAAATATATTGGTTATGTAATCAACATTGTTGAGTGATGTTTCTCATGTTTGTTTTATTTTGTTTCAAAAAGTGCAGTTCCATGAAGAAGGAATATTTCTCATATTTGTTTTATTTTGTTTAAAACATTGCAGTTCCATGAAGAAGGCAGACCACATCGAATTTACCTTAAGAGTTCTGATGGGATACGATGAAAGGAAAACTAAGCGAATCCATAATGGTTCTGATGGGATACAATTGCACGGGTTAGTTTTAACATCCTTTTTTGATGGGGTGTTTGGAAAATTTTATTCTGTTTCTCAGTATCTCTATTTCAAAAAAAAAAAGTTTTTTACAGCCATATTATCATGTTATTATTTTAAATGATCAGATTTGCCAAATTTTCCAACATGTTATATTACAGCATCGAATGACATGACATACATACATTTTATCTACCTATCATAATCTAATTATATAGATGACAAAATGGGCAGGTTGGGGAGGTTGGGTAACAGGTACAATAGGGTTGATCTTTGCAAGAGCTGAATCTGGTGAGATTGGACTACCAGTTTTTCCATTATTGTATTGTTCTTAGCTATTGCAACAACTTGGTGCATATACTTGATGCGTGGTTTTGCGACCTTACAACAGGTTTTACCTCTCAAGGGATCTCAAGAAGCTTACAACCCCACCAGGCAGTGTACTTGACCGATGTAGTATAGTGAAGTGGTAAGTACGGGGGATTGATCGTTCAACTCAAAGAATAGTGTTCGTTAGGATTGAAATTTATCTACTAGGTCTAGAGATGAGGGATGATTCTTTTTGTATTTTTTATGTTTTTAGGAAAGCAAGTGAAATCTCGGTTTGGAAGAAGGGGCGGAATTAGTTGCTAATCAACTAACCCAAAAGCTACTACTTAAACTAATGTGCAGGAAAGTAAACTAGGGTTCTACAAGGGAAGTGAAGCATGTCTACCTATGATATGTTACTCCTTGCTAGCTATCCAATTCTACCTATTGAATTGTCACACCTTGTTTTAATTGACGGGTTGTATTCCTTAATACCAGTCGTGGGGGTGTGTACGAACTTTCCCAACTCTATAAGCTCCTACTTCACTCCTATGTCGAGCCGGCTAAGAAGCTCGTAACATGGGATCACTAGAATTCGCTCATGCATTAAATACAACCAATTAACCTTAGTACACCTTGGTTCATGTTTCTTAAGACGTTCAAGCACGTTACCATATAGGAGGTTGGCCAGTTTTCTTAAGCCTAACATCGATATCATTCAACTAAAACAAGAGACAGTAGGAAACAAGAATTATAAGCTAAACCAATTAGATCTATTGAAGTGTCACACCTTTATTGATGACGATAGACACATACATCAACAAGGAATCAATAAGATCTAATTAATTATATACAAGTTTCACACAATCATAAGTAGACACAAGGTGAATTAGCAACACATAATCAATGAAGAGCAATTGATGATAATGATAATTGAAAACATAGTATGGGATTGAATCAATAAACAAACCATTACAAGATGTTTATGGCATGATTTAGACCCTCTAAGTTGCTGGAAAAACACCGACCCTAACCATAGAATCAGACTTAGGGTTTGGGGCTTGAAATTAATGAAGTTATGAGGCTGTATTTATAGGCAATTTGCTGTCTGAGGGGTTCTGACGGCGTCAGCACGTATAACTGATGAGACGAAAAATGTTACCTTTTTAGGGGTCAGTTTGAGTCCTAATTCGTATATTATTTGATCGGATTTCACCCAAAGTCGTTTCTTTTCTCATTTTAGGTACTTTTGAGGAGAAAATCACAAAAGAAGCATTTTCGGGCGTTTTCGGAGTGAAAAAGTGCGGAAAACAACAAAATCTCAAAAGACCTTAAAGTGCACAGAAGGTGACGGCGTCACAATCTCCAACGTGACGACGTCAGGAACAACTGAAGTGAAGAATTGGAAGTTACTCGTGATGGGCCAGAGAGTTTCTAGCCTATTTTGGTGACGGCGTCAGGGAAGGCCGTCAGATCTGGAACAAGGCGGCGTGACGATGTCAAGAAGGCCATCACAAAACCCTAATCGTCGGCGTGACGGCGTCACACCTTGGGCTGACGCCGTCAGCCCGTATTATCTATATATATTGAACGATTTTTCTTGTTTTAAAATGAGGAACTTGGTGGAGAACTTAAGGGTTAAACCCTAGCTCGTGTATCACAGACCTTAGAGGATACTTTTACCCCTCTAACTTGCATGTTTAATCTAAGATAAGTCTTCATTCAATCCATACAATATGTCTATGTGTTGTATGATTTAAGTTTGT
>LBNU01037936.1:48291-61984 GCA_014162995.1 Artemisia annua | reverse complement strand
AAGATAATGGAGAGAAAAGTATTTATGATTTAATCATCAGAACTTTCTATGTTATTTTGTAAAACTGCTTCAATAAGACAAGATAATACAAATATCTAAACACCTCATTATAAAGTACTTTTGTTCAAATAAAAAACTTCTATAGCCTCAGGCGGGGTGTGCCGGCGAGGGCGGCGCGGTTATAAGTTGTATCAACACTGACATCCCGTTCTTAAATCCGTTCAAATCTTATTGACTCTCCCCCCAATTACGTAGCGTCGGTGCCACTGGCCCAAAAGCGGCATATTGCCTTCGTCAGCAAAACAACCGTACTTATTAGAAATATCACATCATTTTTTTAATAATGGCATGTTGGGGGGAAAAAGAAACGATCGTTGAGGACAACATGCACACCGTGCGTACGGACACAGTCTTACTCATCACCGGGCGCCGTCGGGCCACCGGGACCCCCCATAAATTTGAACCCACACGAATTGGGACGGAAACACAATGTCTGGGGAATTCTGAAAGGATTATCCAAGATAGAAAGTACCGTTTCGAGAAACCTCTTCTAGGCCTGTTTACGCTGAGTGTACCGGGTCTACTTCCTTTCACTACGATGTTAACACGCAAGATCTGATCACCGTTATGAGGGCTAGTTACCTACCTGACAGTAAGCAAAGCTGAAACTACACATCCCTCAACTAAGCTCGGGTACAATCTGGCTCGGTAGCCAGATATACGAATAGGGTATTTAGGCAGTGATATCAGATAATCAATAGAAAGGATGGCCGGACTGTCTCACTCCACATATTTTTATACTTCCAGATACACTATAACGTTAATTATAATCATATGAGTCATATAGTTGTAGCATTGCGGGATTTATGCATATAGATATCAAAATACCCTCAAGAGTGTTTAACGCAGATACAGATTTTCCCTCGCCTGACATACATCTCTTTGCGGTTTTAGACATATAGATAGATATTATTTTATTTCAATGATGATTTGGAGAATATTAAAGGTCACTACACATGAGGATAGTTATGGGAGAGTTAATACAAGAAGGAATTGCATCGTATAGGTGGATTTATTGAATAACCGTCATGATCAGTCCCTTGACCCCTGGAGAAAAGGGGAGTACACCAAAGTATGGAATGACATCACCTTGCCTGATTGGTTGGATTAAGCACTATTAAATTAGATGGCATGGAAAACTGTGTTCAGTGATGAAAGAAATTATGCGCCTAAGATAGAGAAGATATAGCATTCGATGATTGTTAGGCTAAAGTTAATATGGACCTTACAGATGAATATTGGATTTGACAACGGCATATGTGATGGGCAGCATTTGTTTAGACAGTTTGGTAATACGAAGGAATTTTCGATTATTATTTTGCCATAAACCTTAAGTTAGAACATATTTAACAATGTGAGTGAGCTTGAATTGGTATTCCTAATTTCAAGACGTGGAGTGAAATATTGTGCATAATTAACTCAAGTGTAAATAAGGTCGCAATCTTAGTTGCCTTAACAAAATGTAGCTACTTCTAGTTCATATCTTCTCCGATAAACCCTTTGACAATGTGGAGCTTCTTCAGAAAAGTTTGATTGCATTTCACATCATTGTAAGAATATAATATATTAAGGATTTACATTAATATAGTTGATACTTTGTGTATACTGTAGAGCAATTGAGTCTATAGATGATGGGTACGATTTCAGCATAAAAAGAGTAAAAAGGACCGTAAAATTGAAAGTACAATAAACAGTGCGTCTAATAGTCCCTAACGCTATGTCCAGACGTGCAGCCAATATGTGATTGGGGTGTATAATTATACGTTTGTATGGACATAATCTAGTTGACTTGCATTTTCGCTTGAAGTGGGGAATATATCTTGTAAGAAGAGTCAAGACATAAAGCGGTACACTCTCAATATTTATTGTTGTCATATCCGATGATATGCATTTGGTTGGCACTGAGCCTTTAGTTCGGCTGAAGCCCCACCGGGGGGGGTCAAAACATTAGGTAGGACAGATTAAGTTACTATATTTGCGTAACGGATTTACGACACCTCGGTATCCAATTTTATCTTAACCTTTGGGTTATTCTTCTTATCGTGGTCACCTTGAAGTCACTATGTATCATGGACCCCAGGGGTTTAGCGCAATCAGATATGCACTATAATCCGGGCCGTTCTTATCATCGTACAATGGTAATTCAGAGTATCTAGCATTTCTTTTTAATATAGATGTTAATATGATCTTTTCTATTATGTGGACAGTTGGTGCGGAGGCGGGAGAGGGTGGGTGATAGGAAATTGCGAGTATGAAAAATCTATGGATTAGCCTCGTCAATCCAATATGATTATGAGGTAGGAATGACTATGAACAGTTTCGTCTTGACTAGGTGAGCGAGTCCCTTTCTCCATTGGGGTCGCATTCTGCTTTGTCTGACCACATAATAGACATGTTGAGATCAGAGAGAAGGCATTTTATCTGACTTTAAGTGTCCAATAGATAGAGACTAACAGCGTAACATTTTATAAACCAGCCCTGTAACGTGTTAACCATAACAAATCTATCATCATCTTATATTATAATGCATTTAGCTACTCAAATAGACGTCACGCTTATTCTTTATATATAGCTTCATATCTACACATTTTTATTATCGCTAGCAGCTCTCAATGATGTTATTTGACGCTTAAGTGATTTTCCTTCATGTCGACAGCGGCCTGAGGAATCGTGGTTCATTTGGGAGGGTATTTTAATAGTTACCGTATTCAGCTTACGACCAAGTTAATGATGAAGACGGTGATACTACATAGCCCACCCAAGTATCGTCTTTTTGCTCACTTGCATGAAGTTGTTTTCATAAGCTCTGGATATGGTTAGCGTTATTCTATGTAATGGGGGTCAACAATTCAAAGACTCATATATTTTTTTAAAGATGGGGCAAGCGGCTATTGGAGGCAGGGATAAGATCATCACATACTAATTTTCGGTTTGGAGTTTCCGGTAGTGGTTTTCTACCCTTTATGAATGTCGGAGAAAAGGAGATTAATCATGCAGAAAGGTGGCGAGCGTCATTTCAAACCGGCTAGTACAATTATAAGCAGTCGGATCATTCGTTTTTTTTTGGGGGATCTCCCGCCATGGCGCATTTCATCAATTTAAGATCCGCATGGCGGTCGAGATATACGTATAGCATTCCTGGTTTTAATTCCCTAGGGGGTGCTTTCCTACCTTTCGAAATAGGTTTGTGTATACGTGGCCCGTGGTCGTGGCACTAGGGATTATGTGCAAGCCTTCATGGTTAGGATTGTCTTTTTACCGACTACCCTTTTATGTTAACCACTGTAACCAAGTTTAACTAAGAGATCCTCAACATTTGATTAGGTACGCAACTGCTTTGTCTTGATAGGTAGTTCTATTAGTGTTTTGTGTATTACTAATTAATCGGTTTTTTAGTTGTCTGAGATTTATGCAATATAGCCAGATTAGATTTTTTTTTAAGTTGTGATAGGTATAAGTAATTCCCAAGCTTGACTCACAAGCTCTCACTCTTCTTAATTCAATCTCTGGATACTCTGCTGAGTGGAATAGGTCTGCGAGAATGCAACGTATCTGTAACCTCCTTGATAATATGGTTGCAATGTCCAGTCGAACGGGCAGAGAGACATGATGGAAGAATTGCTATACAACAAAGTTGACAATTTATCATAGTTCATCAACATACATCATTTATCTAATGTTTGTTAATGGAGGCTATATGTAAACAATCCATTCAAAAGTAAAACATAGTTGGATTGTTCAACATAGACTTACAACACACTAATAGAAGGATAATATTTTATAGAACTTCTTACACATATTTCCCAGAAAGATGCTGGAACTCCATTACAAATCTTGCGATCGCGCTATCTAGGCTTCTTTTCTTTGGGAATAATTTCATGTCAGCATGATACCTTCATAGGGTTACTCATCAAGGTAGATAATGTGTCATGGTAGAGCTCATTAAGGGTCTGTATAATGTTAGGTGAGGCAGAACCACGTTGGATCACAAGAATGTGCATACAGTCACAATAGTTAGCAGACATAGACTGGCTTTTATTGTTTGCAGACTGATTAAATCTTCCAGCAATAGACTAGGAGCTGTGCGCCATGCTTGCTTGGATCCTGACATATACCTCGCGTGATCTCCATTGCTAGCCTCGTATAGACGAAAGTAGGAATGAATCCATTACACGATTGTCTTAGTCTCAAGTGGATAAGATTGAGTTTAAAGAGATGAATGCTTAAATGATTGCGATTGGATCCTGACCACATGATATTTAACTAATACACTATTTGATCGCAGTCGTTGCACGGCTCCATAGACGCAGTTGAATGCCACTCAGGGCAGCATAAAGTCAAAGAAGTAACACAAGATCCGTAAGAACCAACCTCAAATGGCATCATGAGACTGGTATGTTCTGTACTTTCGCAAACTAGCTAAGAACCATCACTTTCTTTCAAACAACCGACCTTTTTCAGGGGGAGATCGTTAGAACCACAGTTTCTAACATTTTTTAAAGTTCAAGCTCGGTTATTTCAACATTTGAATCAGTGCTAAGTTGATTAAATACTGTCAACTATAAGGACGAGTCCAAAGTACCGTCCAACGGGCCCTAAAAGCCCCAAACGTTAAAGAGAAAGGTATGGAGTAGGGTGTTGGCCCTAGGCTCCATCCTATAAAAAGACATCTAGATCCATCTCTGTTTCTTACTTTCATACATAGTGAACTCTTCACCTTTTTCTTCATTATTTGTTATAATCAAACCAAACCCTATTTCTCATCTCCATTCACCAAATCTATACTTGTGTTTACAAGGTGACCTAAACTAAAGTTATCTACATTTTAATCAAGTCTCGGTTATTTCCATCATTTGTAATAGTGTAGAAATTGACTTAATCAATGTAAAACGTATGAAGTCATCATACGCCAAGGGCCTTAAGCCCATACGTCTAAGAGAAAAGGAAGCGAGAAAAGGGTTGTTGCCTACTCCTCTCCTATAAATAAGGAAAATCAAGCTAAACCTTCTCTTGTTGGATTCCATTTACAGTAGAGGAACCTCTTTGACTTTAATTCTTCATATTTGATCTAATCAACCAACTCTATTCATCTCAGTTTCTATCAAACAATACTTGTGTTTACAATAGGGACCTAACACTTGGCAAGCTGTCATTTTAATATTAGTCGCGAGTCTCGTCCATCATTAGAAATCCGCTAAACACAAGGGCCTGCTGAGACAGCTCTCCATTGGTCAAAGTTCAACGCAGTAGGACTATAAAATGCATGACCCATCCAGAAAGCAATCCTTTTCCTAACACACAAAAAATCACTAACAAAAAACTAGAAATGCGTGTTAAACAAAGGCTGTTAAGCATTGGGCACTTTACCCAAACAGGTAGCAGTTAGCGAAAACAGAATACCAAGCTCCATATGATATTGTGTGTCTAGATCGTGTTTATCATTAATTGCCCCATAAACTCCATGAAGCGCAATGATGCATCTAATGTTAATAAAACATTGTTCAATTGCAACATAAAATCATTCTAACTTCTTAAAATACAATACAACGTAAGAACAACCTTTATACGATGCCGTGGATCTCACGCAGTACACGAGTCAAGAGCAGGGCCCAAGCCCTAGAGCATTGGCTGGAAGATTTATCATCTGCAAACAATAAAGCCCCTTGTAAATGGTGACTGTAATGCAGTTAACGAGTATCCAAATTATAAACCTTAAATACCGCACCAGTAAGCCAACCTTGAAGAAGCCAGGGGTTAGCTGACATGAAATTATTCCAAGAAGAACACCCAATAGCATGACGAAGAGATGGCCTGAGTTCAGCATCCTTTCTGGAAAATAATAATAAATATATCTTCTATTAGTTACCATGGTAACAAATTTAGTTATTTATGGATTACATAAGCCTCAAAAACATAGATAGATGAAGTGGAATAGAATTTTGAACATATAACTCCCACCCTTCACGGGAGAATGCAGAAAGTTAATCAAGAAGTTAAAGCAATTATCTACGCCATTACGTTACAGTTAAATGAGAGTGAAGGCTTATCAGAGGGAATGTACATACCATCACATTAAAAAAATCTCTGCAATGCAAAACAAACACAACCGATTAATTACAACCTTAGAACTACCTATCAAGAAAATCAGTTGGAACCATTAACTCTGTTTCCTACAGGGTAAATAAGGATAGCTGACTAAAAGACAAACAACCATGAAGGCTTGCAAAACTAGACGAACCAACTACAGGACAAACAAACAATAAGGTAGGAAAGCAATGATAAAGAATATACCTGAGTCATGGATCCTTTGATTATGAAATGAAAGAATGATCCCTTATAATGTAATGGTCGCCCACTTTTCTGATTATTCCTTTTTCTCCTGAAATTCAATTGAACATCCAATAGTATGTGAGTCTTTATCTTAAATAGTCAGTGCCCCATCTTTTAAAAAAATATACAATAGAATAAGCTAACCATATCCAGAGACTTATTGAAAAAACTTCATGCAATGTGAGCAAAAAGAGTACTTGGGTATGCTTTGATAACCTCCTTCTAACTTGTGTAAGCTTGACGGACTATTTTAAATGACCAAACATAGGCCTGCATGAGAAACATAATTCATTTAACTCATTAGTGCAGCTTAAATAAAAGTGTAGAATGAAAGCAAAACAACATAAACGTTTACGTCAAATATGGCAAAAAAAATAAATAGTGAAACAGTCAAGCTGGATACCTGTTAGTCTCAAATTTAACATACTTTCCTTCTCCGACTTCAACAGTTATGATCGACAAAGAAACAATGTAGAGAACTCGGACACACAAGACGAACTTTCATAGTCATCATATTCATTATTGAGGTAATCATTTCTATCCAATCCAACATAAAAATAGCTGTGAAACACGAAATTCCACAATGAAAAAGTTTAAACCAAAAAACTAGATATATGAATATACATTGTAATAAATGGCCATAATGCATCCGATACAACCTACATAGTGACTTCAAGTGACCACCACCTAAGAAGAAGAACCAAAGGTTAAGATAATATGGTACGAGTAGTAAATAGTTTATATCTTAATCTGCCTACCAATTTTGCTTCACCGAATAAAGGCTAGTGCCAACCAAATGCATATCCAACTATACACAAATGAGTGCCGCTAGTTTGACTTCTTACAAGGAAATACACTTCAAGCGAATTGCAATGTCAACTAGATTATGTAAACAAGATAATATACACCATTCACATATTGGCTGAGGTCTTGACATAGGTTAGGGACTATTGAGACTGTTTATTGACTTCCAATTTTAGGTCCCTCTTTTATGCTAGAAAGGTGATAACATCAAGAAGCTCAAGCTCTACAGTATCACAAGTATCAACTATATTATGTAAATTCCTAAAATCTACAATGATGTGAAATGCAATCAAACTTTTCTGAAGAAGCTCCACATTGTCAAAGGGTTTATCGGAGAAGATATGAACTAGGAAGTAGCCTACATTTTGTTTAAGGCATACTTAGATTGGACCTTATTTTACACTTGTTTATATTATGCTACAATATTCACTCCACGTCTTGAAATTAGGAATCCAATTTCAAGCTCACTCACATATGTTTTATGGCAAAAAATATAACGTAAATTCCTATTACCAAACTGTCTAAACAATGCTGCCCATCATATGCCGTTGTCAAATCAATAGTCATGGTAAAGGTCCATATTAACTTTAGCTAACAATCATCGAATGCTAATATTCTCTCTTAGGCATTTCATCGAACACGTTCCATGCATCTAATTTAATAGTGCTTAATCCAACCAATTCAGCAAAATTCTCATACTCTATCATTCTAGTAGGATGACATCATACCAAAACATAACGATATTCTCTATCTGGTAGTAATATTCATCATAATATACACAAAGCAAAACGAATAAAATCCCTAATAACACAAATTACATAAAGATAATGCATTATATAGATTAAACTAATTGTGATGGAGTTAAATAAGTGAATCAGCCGATCAATTCTTCATACCTTCAATTGCTAACAATGCCAATAGAGGTGGTGTGCAACGGCGGTGGTGCGCTGCGGTGGTGGTACACAGCGGCGGTGGTGGCGCGACGCGGTAGTGCGCGACGACGGTGGCTGTCCACGACGACGGTGACAGTGGTGGTCTACGAAGGCGGCGGCAGTGACCGACGACGATGGTGGTGGTGCAGTGTTTAAAACTTAAAAGATGAGGTTGGAGGGAAAAGAAGAGTTGATTGGTTATTTGAATAAAAGTTAATACTTGTTAGTATTTGTATTTGATCTATATAAAAGTTACGAGTAATACTTTGTGTTTGATAATATTTTGGTTCAAGTCATTTTTGTGACAACTTAATGACGACCTATGAGTTCCGTCAAGAAATTTTAGCTTGTGACAAGAATTGATGACGAGTATTTATTTCGTCACTAAATGGTCCAATTAGTGACGAGAATATGAGTCGTCAAAAAGTTGTTCGTCACTAAAACCACTTTTTCTTGTAGTAATTAGGTTGTTGATCATTATAATTAAAGTTTTATTATTATGAATAAGACTGTGGTCTTCTACATTGAGGTTTGTACAATCAATAGGTACTAGTTGACTCACTAATCATTGATGAATTTATATTAGAGGTGGCATGGAAATGGGTCAAATCGGGAGAGTAAGGGAAAGAGGTCGAAAGTTGCCTAAAGTTGCATGAAACCTCCTAAATCAATCTATCGTAAAAATATTAAAATATCATTATAAATTTGTATTAAAATTAAAGTATCATTATTACTGAAGCGCTTCCATTAGCCTATCCCAACCCACCCAATTTGGCATCTCTACTTTATACATATGGTGTAATCACAAAAATTTATATTATTATCGCTTTAGAAAGTAAGATATTAGATTCGAGCAGCAAACAGCTTGAAGTTTGAGCTTGAAACATGTGTTAAGGATCATAAAACATGCTTTTCATCAAAAAAACCAAAATCAAGGTTACACCAATGCTGATGCAGTAGGACACCAAAGGATATAACTTAAGTGTTACGAAGCTTTAGAAGTGTCAGGCTATGCTACTTAAGTGAAATCTCTCATCATCAACCAATTCTCTACAAGTGTATCCATTCTTTGAAAAAAATGCATTATTGTCATTCTAATCATTATGATTAGTACAAAGGATCATGGCAATGAATGTGAAACAGATCACATGCATAATGATTAATGACACCATGGATGTACAAAAACCAATCATCAATCTTCAATCACATCATCATGATGTATGCTGGTTAAGATATTAATGGAGACGCTATTTGAAAAATTAATGTATAGGCAAATCCACCACATAACTAGTTTAAAAGCATTTATGTGGAAGGAGAAGGAATCATAGATAATAGAGTGAGGAACATATACTTACATGACCGGATACCTCTCAAGATAATATTTGGCTTTTTGTTTTTAAATGATTTTGTTTTCTGAGCCAGAAGATAGAGAACATCTGTGAGTAATCCCTTCTTGGCTGTGAGTTATGGGCGATCTCTCACTATGTCTAGAGCAACATCTACAATATAATTGTGTTAAAAGTTATAGGTTAGTGCATATAAGAAACAAACTTAAGATTATAAACTTTTAGAAGGAAAAACCTTCCAGGAAATGATACAAAACCAATGGATGATAAGATGCAAAGATGTAAAAAAAAAAAAAAAAGAAAAAAAAAAGAAAGAAAGAAAGATGAATAGTTCATTTACTAAGATAAATAAACCCCCAATGGTTTACAATAGTGAGATAAACCGACCCCAAATAGATACGCAAATCAATACTCCATGAAATTCATCATAAGAACGATTACAACCGTAATGCCCTTATTTCTAATCAAAGCTACCCTAATTCCAATAGTTGTAGGACAAGTAGAAGACTTATTCATTCCTAATCGAACTAAATCCTAATATTTTATCCGAAATAGAACTAAATACAGTATTAGTAATACTTATCTCCTAAGCATTTATCAGATCGTATCAGAAAAACAGAATGTGACCCCAAATCTCCCTTTCAAATGAGAATATGAAATATGAATAATCTAGACATATGACCTCAAAACCATATATAATTGTTGCAGTAGCATAAACAGGTAAATGTATAATGGTGGTCGTTCATTTGGGTTATTAGACAAGTATTCACAACCATAGATATAACTAAAAGAACGGTAATTTGGATAAGATCTTTTACTTTACTATATAATGCTGGAAACACATTGGGCATTCCAAATCAAATTAATGAAAGTTTTACATGGTATAGATATGCTTCAGTACTTAATTGGAAATTTTGTACGAATAAGAAAAGCATGAAATAAGAAGAATATGTAAGGACTTTATTATTACCAAAGATTTCAGCTTCAACACATTTTTGTAGAACCCAACCCCGATTCTCGTGTGTCCAATAATCACCCACCATTTTCTTAGAACTATCATAAAGATACCGCACCATCTCGGATCTTGCAAATAAAGCAGCCATATAGAGTGGCATGGTATTATTATTACAAGGAAGTTCCAACACAATTTTGTTCTTTTTTACCATAGTCATGGCGGTTTTGACGTTCCCTGCTGCAGCTGCTAAACTGAGGGCAGTGTTGTAATTTTTGTTCTGTAGCTCGAGATCTTTCTCATCCATCTGAGATACTAGTTTTTCCACAAAAAATTCCACGGCTTTGGTGCTTTCCGCTGATGCTGAGTGATAGCGGAACGTATGAGCTCGGGTTGCTCTTTAAGAATGGCTTCAGCAGTTTTCCAATCTCCTTTGATTGATGCTTCGTAAAGCGGAACACCATATTTAACGTAGTTTTCTCTACTTCCTTCAAATATATCAATTGTAAATGCAAGTTAGTACTACATTCTTGATTTACCACAGATGAGATATCAAGTTTAAATGGAAACTAACATAATTTTGCTTTCTTTTCATGGGTTAACCACACTACTATGTCTACCACTGCTTCTGCGTGTTTTACCCCTTTCCAGTTGCTGAAATTCTTAAAAGCAATTGCTTGATTAAACCCCCTAAACCAGTTTATGCATAAAGATAAATTAACTTATAGGTAAATCCTACATGTTTATACTTATTCATGATCTTGAGTTATAATTTGAGTGACCTCTTGTCTCATTTCAAAAGATGAACCCGCGGCGTGGTGGATTCACAATCCACTGCCTTGATCCACTTGGCTACATCCGCCCCACCCCCGTGCATCTCATTTTCACACAAAAATGAGACATTTACAAAGTATCCTTCTGGGCATGGGATCAAGTTGTCGAACCAATATTTGAAGATTCGACTGATCGAAGCGGTTGGCCTTGTCTAAACCCTTGAAAACGTCATATAATTATTTTAATTTTTTTTAAAAGAAAAAAAAAAGACACCTAAAAACAGGGAAACCAGAAAATTTTACTTAAATACAGAATAAATGCAAAGAAAAAATAATGACCAATATATATAGCCCTAAAAAAATGCGACATGAATGAAACGAGTAATGACCGGCATGGCTAAAACTTGTGCCTAATTGTATGAGTATTCCACTTGATATTGACACATCACACATGTCACAACCAGTTACTTCTATTTCAATTTACAGATGTCACAGCACACATGTTAGGCACAACAATCATCAAATTAAATATAAGACAAGTTAAAATATATTTATATGGATATTTATATAAAAAAAAAAAGAAAGAGAGAGAGAGAGAGAGACGAAAGTGGTTCATTCTCGGTTTTCGCGCAAAAAAACCAGATCAGGTAACCCCCGATGTTCGATATCCAACCGGCCAGGTCCGCTTTTAACACATCCATCACTATCTAAATCCCACAACCTATTTTGTCATAGTTCACTTATTAACAGTTTAACACTGTCCAAACATCTTACACAACAATAAGTCAATAATACATACAAACAAACGAGGGTCAAAAGTAGTAAATATGACACATTTTAGCATATTAGTAATCAGTCATTCTCAAAAAGTTCAAATCGGCAAAGAAACCTTTGCTCCGTGCAAGCTGACCCTTCCCCAAGGACTAGCCCAAGACAATGTTCATCTCTCACAGTGACCTTTCGGCACGAGTTGTGGTACGCCCATGGTTAGGATATATGTCATAGTTTATTATGTTTAGGATAAGTGTTTGAGTCATATTAGGATAAGTCTTCGTGTTAGGATAAATCTTCGTATTTGTGTGATATTATCTCATAACTAGTATTTAATGTTTTATAATGAATGAAAGTCATTAAGCATTTGTCAATTAAAATATCTCTGGTCGTCGTTCTCTCTTCTTAGGAGCTCGCATCACGCTTGAAGGGGTGCTACTATCGATACAACCTTACCGGGTCGTATCAAGTTGGGATTAAACCCATGCCATATTCCTAATCTTAAAGAAACCCTCTGGTAGTAATCAATCATTAGTCAACACAAATTGCATTCTATTCAAGCTATCTAAAAATAAATGGTAATTAGTAGTAAATAAGTTACCTTGAAAGAGATCTTGAAGTGGTAATACATACAAACAAACGGGGGTCAAAAGTAGTAAATATGACACATTTTAGCATATTAGTAATCAGTCATTCTCAAAAAGTTCAAATCGGCAAAGAAACCTTTGCTCCGTGCAAGCTGACCCTTCCCCAAGGACTAGCCCAAGACAATGTTCATCTCTCACAGTGACCTTTCGGCACGAGTTGTGGTACGCCCATGGTTAGGATATATGTCATAGTTTATTATGTTTAGGATAAGTGTTTGAGTCGTATTAGGATAAGTCTTCGTGTTAGGATAAATCTTCGTATTTGTGTGAGATTATCTCATAACTAGTATTTAATGTTTTATAATGAATGAAAGTCATTAAGCATTTGTCAATTAAAATATCTCTGGTATTCGTTCTCTCTTCTTAGGAGCTCGCATCATGCTTGAAGGGGTGCTACTATCGATACAACCTTACCGGGTCGTATCAAGTTGGGATTAAACCCATGCCATATTCCTAATCTTAAAGAAACCCACTGGTAGTAATCAATCATTAGTCGACACAAATTGCATTCTATTCAAGCTATCTAAAAATAAATGGTAATTAGTAGTAAATAAGTTACCTTGAAAGAGATCTTGAAGTGGTAAATTCAATGGTGGTGGAGCTTGTGGTGGAGTTGGAGGCTGTGTTGGCGACGGGCCAATCGACACGACAGTATGGTTTATGGGCATTAATGGAATTGCAGAACCTCCTGAGTTCGGGCCTGGGCGACTCATTTTCCCACCTGCTGCTGCTTACTTCCCTGCAATGTCACATATATATAAATTTAAGCAACCATAACATAAATTATATTGAATTATTCCAACATTATGTATACGAAAATGAAACTACCTTTGTAAAATATTATTATTAAAGTGATGTTCTTTTGTCACAATGTAAGACTTTAAACCATCAAGTGAGGTCAACTGTCAATGCCCATATTCATATTATATTGTAGACCATAACGACTTTTTAATTTTGAAAGTGACCCCACGTGTTATGTTAGTGTGGGTGATGACTTTCGACGAAGTGAAGAATTTGGAGCATAGCGTTTTTTTTTTTTTTTTTTTTTTTTTTTTTTTTTTTTTTTTTTTTTTTTTTT
>LBNU01037936.1:23532-42250 GCA_014162995.1 Artemisia annua | reverse complement strand
TATGGGGAAAACATAGCTACATTACAAATGTAGCCAATTGGCTACATTTCCTTTGAAAAAAGTTTTAATAATGTACAGTTCAGTCCTTGCGGTAAGTCCCTGACACATGTTTTCCCCCTGTCCCCACCCTTTTTTTCAAAAGAAATGTAGCCAATTGGCTACATTGTAATGTAGCTATGTTTTCCCCTATATATGGAATATATTAGCTACAATTTATTGTAGCTAATTGACTACAATTTTAGGCTTTAAATGTGGGTCCTGTTATTTTGTGGGTACTGATTTATTTCTGTGGGTCCCTGATTCATTGCTAGTGTATTTTCAGGGACCCACAGAAATAAATCAGTACCCACAAAATAAATCAGGACCCACATAAATACTACATATAAATGAAACGAGTAATGACATGCATGACTAAAACTTGTCACAGTCTCGCTCTTAGGCATATATTCACACAAACATTTTAGGCACAACAATCATTTTCCAAATTTAACATAAGACAATTTACCTTGAAAGAGATCTTGAAGAGGTAAATTCAATGGTGGTGGAGCTGGTGGTGGAGTTGGAGGCTGTGTTGGCGATGGACCAATCGAAACGACAGTATGATTTATGGGCATCAATGGAATTGCAGAACCTCCTGAGTTTGGGCCTGGGAGACTCATTTTTGTACCTGCTGCTGCTTACTTCCCTGCAATGTCATAACATAACTTATATTGAATTACAACAACCTTAAGTAGTTCTACATGATGTGATACTGATGCATATGAAAATACGTACCTTTGTAAATAGTAAATACTATCAAAGTGATGTTCAAAGTGTTTTTCTTTTATCGTGAATTTATAGACTTGAAACATGAAGTCAAGTCAACTGTTAATGCCAGGTAAGATATTCATTTTTAAAGACCATAACGACTTTCTAATTTTAAAAGTGAACCCACATGTTATGTAAAGCTGGGTGTTGACTTTCCATGGAGTAAAGAATTTTGGAGCGTGAAGTTTTTCTATATGTTTATAAATCCTCATGCCATGTTGAATTAGTAAACCTCTTGATTTAATATTGAACTTTTTACAAATCTATAAAGTGATTCATCAAAACACATGAATCAGATTACAAAAAAATCTATCACTATGAGCCTCACACAAATATCAAATACAAGAACACTATAGCTAAAATAAAAGATAAATTATTTCATGTATTTTAGGCAATTTTGAAAATCTTATGGCGGATGCTTTGCGTTTTAATTTTCGTTTTTAAGCAATTAATAGTTTATAACTTTGTACTCATTAAAAATCAACATTTTTTTTTCGCGTTTGATACTTTTGATTTTCTTGCACCTGAAGCAGTGGAGCTTCTCAACAGAGTTCAACGTGTTATGTATAGCAATGTTATGACACATAGATCCATAAATGTTGTTTTTAAAAGAATTAGTTTTGCAATCCAAAAAAGGCTAGCGGCGCAGTTTGTTGCTCGTTTGCCCTCCAACTCTAACTCTATGTAAATCCAAAATAATTCATGAAATAAAGTCGAATAATATAATAGAAAAAAAAAAAAAAAAAAAAAAAAACAAGAAAATATGTTTTTTTTAAGAAGCTTAAAGTCTAGTGATAATCTGTTAAATTTATTAACTTATATGAAATTTATGCTAACGAATAATTTTACACTTAAGTCCACATGATTGAATTTCAAATTAGATAAGTTCTTTAGGTTTTGTGATTAATTGTATGTTGTATTGAAGTATCAAAGAATCATAATTTTTTTGTATAAAACCAATAAAGTTCAGAACCCCCTCTCATATAAAACCAATAAAGTTCAGAACCCCATCTCATGTAGATTGAAAAAATAATTGAAACAGAATAAGAACCTTGTTCTTAACAACATCATAACCCCCTCTCATGTAGATTGCTAATAGATCTAAGACAAAATCACTTAATTGCATAGAGTGGTTTGACAACTTTGTATTGTTCAATCAACCTCTATGTAATTTGTTTCTAGCTCCTTGTTAGTTGTTAATATTATTGTTGTTAGAATTTTATTTATTTATTTATTTATTGGGTTAAAGTTTGTCTTTTACATTGATATTCTCATTTTTATAGGTTCTGTAAAGTATAGAAATATAGTTACAAATTTTAATCAACCAGTTGTACTACATGTTTTTCATAAATACAAACTAGTTATAAAGCTCGTGTACGCACGGGGTTTAGACATAAATCAAATTTAGTTTGATTGTTGGTCCTAATATTATTTTTTGACAACATTGTCTATTAATGCCTATAAGTGATGTGATTTGCTTTATGGGAAAGTCGTTTTTGGGCGGTAAACTCTAGTTACTTTTACATAGGGCAAAAGTATAACTTGGACAACTCTTTTACTCTCTCCGTCCTATATTAAAATTTGGGCAAATTACCTGAAAATGTATGAAACTTGCCACTTTTTCTCATTGTATGTAGCTTTCTTTTTTTTTCCCCAATGCGTCACTAAACTTGCTAAATTCGTCCATTGTGTGTAGCGGTGACTTGATTCACCTGCTGGAGCAGGTTAACCTAACGGTCGTTAGGTTTATCATTGCACCGTTAGTCCTTTAGACTAACGATCGTTTATCATGACTACATACAATGACAAAAAGTAACAAGTTAGATGACTTTTATAATTTTTAAAATTTATGTACGTTTTTTACACGTTTTTGCACACATTTTTATACACACATTTTTATACACGTTTTTATGCATGTTTTTATACGGATTTTCATACACACATTTGTATACACATTTTTATTCACGTTTTTATACACACGTTTTTTATACACACGTTTTTATGCACGGTTCTACACACGTTTTTATACGTTTTCGCCAGTTTTTTTGCGTTTTCGCCAGTTTTTTTGCGTTTTCGTCCAGTTTTTCGCGTTTTCGTCCGGTTTTTCACGTTTTCGTCCGGCTTTTCACATTTTCATCCAATTTTTTTACGTTTTCGTCTATTTTTTACGTTTTCGTCAGTTTTTTCACGCTTTCGTCTGTTTTTTCACGTTTTTGTCCCTTTTTTTTGCGTTTTCGTCCCGTTTTCGTGTTTTCGTCCATTTTTTCGCGTTTTCGTCCGGCTTTTTACGTTTTCGTCCGATTTTTCAATTTTTCGTCCGTTTTTTCACGTTTTCGTCCATTTTTTACGTCTTCGCCAAATTTTTTATGTTTTCGTCTGTATTTTTATGTTTTCGTCCCTTATTTCACACTTTCTGACAAAAAAGTAAAAAACTGACAAAAACGTAAAAAATATAGACGAAAACGTGAAAAATCTGACGAAAACATGAAAAACCGACGAAACGTAAAAAAACGGACAAAAACGTGAAAAACAAACGAAAACGTGGAAAATCTGACGAAAACGTAAAAAAACGGACGAAAACGTAAAAAAACTGACAAAAGCGTAAAAAAATGACGAAAACGTGAAAAATCTAACGAAAACATAAAAAAGCGGACGAAAACATAAAAAAACCGACGAAAACGTAAAAAAACTGACAAAAGGTAAAAAAAACCGACGAAAACATAAAAAAACTAACAAAACGTAAAAAAACTGACAAAAACATAAAAACCCGGACGAAAACGTGAAAACCCGGACGAAAACGTAAAAAATCGGACGAAAACGCGAAAAAACGGACGAAAACGCGAAAAAACGGACAAAAACACGAAAAACCGGACGAAAACGTAAAAAAACTGACGAAGACGTAAAAAAACCGACGAAAACGTAAAAAAACCGACGAAACGTAAAAAAAAGACAAAAACGTAAAAATGTGTGTATAAAAAACGTGTGTATAAAAACGTATATAAAAATGTCTGTATAAAGACGTGTGTATAAAAACGTGTGTAAATGTGTGTTTATAAAAACGTGTGTAAAACCGTGCATAAAAATGTGTGTATAAAAAACGTGTGTATAAAAACGTGCATAAAAACGTGTATACAAATGTATGTATGAAAATCCGTATAAAACATGCATAAAAACGTGTATAAAAATGTGTGTATAAAAGCGTGTATAAAAATATGTGCAAAAACATGTAAAAAACGTACATAAATTTTAAAAATAATAAAAGTCATGTAACTTGTTAGTTTTTGTCATTGTATGTAGCCATGATAAACGATCGTTACTCTAAAGGACTAACGGTGCAATGATAAACCTAACGACCGTTAGGTTAACCTGCTCCAGCAGTTGAATCAAGTCACCGCTACACACAATGGACGAATTTAGCAAGTTTAGTGACACATTGGGAAAAAAAGAGAAAGCTACATACAATGGGAAAAAATGGCAAGTTGCATACATTTTCAGGTAATTTGCCCTTAAAATTTCAGTTTTGACTTTTTGAAATATTTTTTTTTAACTTTGACCTTAAATATTTTTGTTTGTGTTATATAATATTTGATGCAAAATAGGATTAAGTTTTAAATTTATTTTCATTAGTATAATTTTTATCAAGTATTATATAACACAAACAAAAGTATGTATATTGAATCACAACAACATTAAGTAAAGTAAAGTAGTTCTAGATGATATGATGCATATGAAAATACCTTTGTAAATACTCCGTAGTAAAATACTATCAAGATGATGTTCAAAGTGTTTTTCTTTTATCATGAATTTAAAGACTTTAAACATGAAGTGAAGCCAACTGTCAATGCCAGGTAAGATATTCATTTTTAAAGACCATAACGACTTTTTAATTTTAAAAGTGAACCAACATGTTATTTAAAGATGGGTGTTGACTTTCCATGAAGTAAAGAATGGGGGAGTTTATATGGACCTCCCATAGGGGGGTTTCGTGGGGTCTATGCATTGCGGGTTTGTACAGTGTGTATCGCGGTTTGTATATTTTGACCAAAACCCCCTATTGTCACATTATAAATGGGGTCTTAATAACATAACACGTAAAGAATTTTGAAGCCCAGTGAAGTTTTTCTATATATTTCTAAATCGTCATCCCATGTTGAATTAGTAAGCCTCTTGATTTAATATTAAACTTTTTACAAGTTTATAAAGTATACATCGTTGAAATGAAACTCAGCAGCAGGGAGGAGGATGGCTCGGGTGTATTGTGGAGCCGCGGCTCGAGCCGGCATTGTTCACACGCTGAGCCGAGCCGTTGGCTATGAGGATTAATAAAAGGTTAGTAGGTTTCCACTTATTTGCCACTTAATTTTCAGAGTTCGCTACATGTTGTACATCTATTTTCCATTATCAATTCTATATGTTTTCATACAAAAACCAGATGTGCCTTTTCATTCATTTGATTTTATATACGAAAATCAAACACACATAAAAGGCGTAGGTAAGAATATAAATTTATTTTATGCAAAAAGTATTAGGATTTGTTGATTTAGTTGGTAAATACTAAATTGTTTTAAATGTTTTGGTTGGAATGATGAGTAGAACAACTGATTACGCTTGTTATATCATTAAAGTTAGCTGCAAGAGTTAATCGAGTTATTAGGGTTTTTGTTCAATGTTCGTGCATTTTATTTTGAATCAAAGTTATTAAGTTTAGTTTTCTTGATTTTGCATTTAAGTTAGAAATTCTTTTAAGGGCTTTAGTTGGGTTAATGAGTAGAATACTTGGTTATTCTTGTTGTTTAAATTTAGATTTGCATGTTATGATTTTGCAGAATTTGTGGCTGGTTTGGGTAGTACATGCTTTGCTATTTTGGTCTCGCAAAAATTGGACGACATAAAATGTAATTGTGCTTTGCAGCCAACCTTAGTTTTGGCGTGGCAAAAACCGTATGGCATAAAATATAACCGTATTTTGCAGCCAATTTGATACCTGAGCCAGAGTACTTTATTTGGGATTTCATTGACTGTCATATGTTTTGTGGATCCTATTCGGATAGCATTTGATTGGATATGATGATTCAGTTACTCTATGAGTCGTAATTTTGGCGTAGCAAAAACCGGATGGCATAAAATGCAACTGTGCTTTGCAGCCAGTAAGATATCTGAGCCCATATTCAAATTGTTTTATAACTTGGCACCGCCATGATCGAATTAAAATTTTGGTGATTTGGGATTTCATACTTTTTTAGTTGACGCCGTCATGTCTCATTTTTTTCATGAAAACATGCAGTGAACCCTCGATATATCTGATAGTAGAAAACATGTGTAAAATATAGCCCAAAAAATTTACTAGCAGCTGTCGATTCTTGAGGAGTGTGAGTGTGCTTGTTATAATCTTGAGTTTTGTTGTTTTTTCCCTTAACATTATATCTTGCACTCTCAGCGCTTCTTGAGAGTGTTGAGATCCTATGCTCCGCTTTGTTGTTGCAGATTGCAGGCAATTGTCGAGGAGTGCGAGGGTGCTTGGTGATGACATCAATTAAGTACATATTATTGTCATCATTTGTCCTATATATTTGACTTGTTTTATTATATTATCTATCAGAGTTGATACTTAATCATTTACTTTTGTAATTCTCAGTTAAAAACAAGCATTTGGTGAAAGTTAATGATTTTAGACGAAATATGGAGCTAAATGATCAAGATGAAAAAAAAAGTCTACTGAACTGAAGGAGATACGTCGTATCATTCTACACAGATACGCCGTATTATCATACTTAGATGAATTCGAAGACCATTGCCTGACTTTGAAGAATGCGCCGCATCTAATTATATCATGCGCCGCATATAAAACTTTGGTCAACGAAGAAGAACCAACTTGTTTGACTCCAGATACGCCGCATTACATTTCTGACATACGGTGTATCATTCTCAAGACTTCACCAAAGGTAATCCAAGATACTGAAGGACATGCGCCGCATAGAAGAATCAAGATACGCCGCATCTGAAGACGGTGTACGAATATTCAAGAATATAATAATCTTGGACCCCACGTGAAGTTAAGTACATGCGCCGCATCTACTTAGTTGATGCGCCGCATCGAGCCCTCTGACAGAAACTATAAATACCCCAAGAGACAGCCGAATTTTGTGTGCCAAAAGTGATAAAAGCTGCTGCATAAACCCTAAGGAGAAGAATACCAACAAAAAAGCAACACAGGACACACCACATTGAAGATCTTAGAGGAGTAAGAAAGTCTTGCTTGTGTTTTAATTTAATTAAGTAGTTTTATTTTATTGTAATAGTAAGCTTTAATCCATTAGGATTGATGGGCTTGTGACCGCCATATTGCTCCCCTTAAAATTGTTTTCCCATCGATTAAAGTTTATTTGATGTTTATTTGGTTCTTGTTATATGTGCATTGATAACCTCTGTGTCTAGCTGTGGCTTGCTTAGGCTGCCATACCCCTCCCACGATTACTTCACTAGCCTAATAAGTTAGTTAAATAATATAGACATAAGTAATCATTAAGGGTTTACTCGCCTATAATTAAGATACCAACGAGACAGATAAGATTACGACACTCATCATATAAAACTAGCAATAAAACAAGTGACAAGCTACTTAATCATTCGTCAGGCCTTCTATCTGTATCTATTATCTATATGTGTACGTGTTCACCATTCGTTGTATTCTAACTCATTAGTTTTATAGTTAAAAAAAATCAACTCAAAATCACGCTAGTCTCTCAGACTGAAACCCCCTTGCGTTAGATTAGGTTGTAAAACTAACTTAGGAATTAAAATACTGATAGACATACTAGATGATCGACACTCTACTTACCAACTAGCTACATATTGATCGGGTACACTGCTCATTAGTGTGTGTGATGCGTGGTTTTGCATCCTTGCAAAAGGTTTTACCTCTCAAGGGATCTTGAGAAGCTTTGCAATCCCCACCAGGCAGTGTACCTGACCGATGTAGTATAGTGAGTGGCAAGTACCGGGGGATTGATCGTTCTCTAGGGGAATAGTGTCGTTAGGATTGAAAACTAAGTCTACTAGGTCTAAAGGTGAGGGATGATTCTTTTTGTATTTTTATATTTTATGAAAGCAAATTAAAATCTCGGGTATTAGAAGAGTGGGCGGAATTAGTTGCTAGTCAACTAACCCAAAATTACTACTTAAACAAATAAAATAAAATAACAAGAAAAGTAAATTGGTGAACTTCTTATAATGAGAAAAGCGTGTTTACTTAGATTTCACTACTCCCTAGTTATCTCTTATTGATTTATTGATTCGTTACAATTGTTTGGATGAAAGGTTGCATTCCTTAATACCATTCGTGGGGGTGTGTACGTCCTTCCCCAACCCTATGAGCTTCTATCTCTTCTTATGACGACACGTTTAGTATCCTATCATAACTTCCTTAATAGTCACTCGTGCATTAAATACAACCAATAAAACTGTAGTACACATCCGATTATGTTTCCCAAGACGTTCAAGCCTATTACCGTATAGGAGGTTAGCCAGTTTTCTTAAGCCTAACGCGAGTCAATCATCCACAACAATAAATAACAAACCAACAATCAATAATTAACAACTAGGTTTCATTAGATCTAAGCAAACACAAGAAAACATAAGCTAGCATGTTAATGTAAAGAAAAGACAAACAATTAATCAAACAACACATAAACATATTGAATGATTAAAGGAAGAACTTATCTTCAATTGAACATGGAAGAAAAGAGGGTTTGAAACCCTAAGCATACTGTAAAAGTCGGACTAGGGTTTATCTCCAAAGTTGCACCCTTAATGAAAGAAAAATCAAAAACTATATATAGAGTTTACAGGCTGACGACGTCAGGTTATAAGTCCTGACGCCGTCAGGTCGTCGTGTTTAGGGTTCTCGGATCGCCTAAAAACACCTCTGATGCCGTTACTTGTTAAATCCATCTGGGCCGTCTCTCTTTAGCATAACACCTGACGGCCTCAAACATTTTGTACCTGACGCCATCAGGTGTAAGTTTCATGTTTTCTTCTAGGGNATGAAAGAAAAATCAAAAACTATATATAGAGTTTACAGGCTGACGACGTCAGGTTATAAGTCCTGACGCCGTCAGGTCGTCGTGTTTAGGGTTCTCGGATCGCCTAAAAACACCTCTGATGCCGTTACTTGTTAAATCCATCTGGGCCGTCTCTCTTTAGCATAACACCTGACGGCCTCAAACATTTTGTACCTGACGCCATCAGGTGTAAGTTTCATGTTTTCTTCTAGGGCGTCTAGTGTTAAAAATCCACCATCTTTAGCATAAGGTGACGGCGTCAGCTCCAAAGCGTGACGCCGTCAGGTGTGAAAACCTGACTTTTTTTGACTTTTCTTGTTTTCTTCGTACTTGAGCATAAAAATGTCCGAAAAGCTCCAAAATGCTCCATTTTCCAGAAATCACGTTCCAAGTACCTAGAAAGAGAAAATAAACGATTTAAGGTAATATTTGATCATAAAATCACCATTTAGGGCTTAAATGACCCCCTAAAAGCGTAACAAATAAATCCTTATCAAATACCCTTACACTTGAGATTTGCTTGTCCCCAAGCAAATGAGCTTTTATACCAATTAAAATACAAGTTAGGGGTCATTTAACATTAATATAAAAGTAATCATAACAAATGATCGTTCCACCTTAATCAAAACAAGCACGGAAATTATACACTAGCACCTCACATTAAGTGTTTGGATACTCTCATCTCTCGGGTGTTATAAACATATATATCACAAATGGAAATGGAAAAATATCTCTCACTACCTGTCATAGCGAATAGATTACCATAGGCTTGGGAAAGGATCAAAACCTCCACCACTTTGGCGTAAGCACCTAGGATAAACTATCAAAGAGGTCTTTTAAAGGGTTATAACGTTAGGTGTAGGGATATGGAAAACACGGTTTGTTGGATAAAGGATATTTTACTGGTGGCAAGTCAATTGTCTTAGTTAATTACATGTACAATGCGGCGTTGCTAAGTCAAGACTCGACTCAGCTTAGGCTAACTACGAATTAACATAGACATAAATAAAATAAAAGGAACGGGATGGTAGTCCGTATGTTTTTTTCACTTGTCTTTTTCTATTTTTTTTCGTTTTTCTTGTTTTTTCGATTTTTTTTTCATATATTCTTGCCCTACCATCCAAAATAATACATCAAGGGGGCTCTTTCTCCCCTTACACTTGAACTTTTACATAAATCAAAATAAAGACTCGAATCAAGATAATCGAAACATTTGGGGTACTTTAAAACATTAATGCACATATGGGGGTAATAAATGATGTTCTTCCCCATTACTCCATAACACTAGTACTTTTACCCATAAGTCCCAATCATCCCAAAATAATATGTACAAGATATGACTCGACTTAGCAACCATGTAATCAATTAGACAATTAACTAAGGGTTTAAACAAATAACAATAATGCACTAAGGATGAGTGCATACAAGGAAGGCTAAGGCAAATTGGGTGTACATTTGGGGATGGATTGTTAACAAATTCTTCCATTAAGTAAAATGCTTAAAGTTAGAAACGAAAAAGGATAGGCTCTAAGGGTTGTACTAGGGGTATCGTGTACTAAAAATGAGTACATTGCAAAGGTGTGGGATAATTACTTGACCAATGAAGTCAACGTAATTATATTACAGGCTTAAAACATGGGTTATCCTAATGCCTCTTATCATGTAGTAAATCCTAACTACACGAATGTAGTCTCACTAGCGGTCTCAGGATGCATCGCTAACGCAAGTTCTAGAATCTAAATACTACCGGTACACTCACAAGCACTAATAATGAATGCTTTTCCTAACAAATCTAGGGGCGAACCTCACATATTTGGGGTGAAAATTTTTGATTGGTACGGTTTTTGTGCTAGTCATATAACTCCTATCCATGAGACGCTTATTAAGACTAAAGTTTCACTCCTAAATGTTGCAAAAAAATTTAAATTTGGTGCTAAAATGACCCTAACAAGTATTTCTCTTAGCTTTATTACACATCTACTATTAAAAACAAAAATTAAGTAAAATTGTAGTTTCTAAGGTATCCTCATTTACCCCCTTACACTTAAGTTGAACATTGTCCCCAATGTTCTTAAAAAGTAATAAAGGATAAATAAATGAAAGAAACAAATACTCCCCTGATTTGCTCAGATTGGATGATGTGGTAACAAGGTTAAATCCTCCTCCAAGAAAATGAGCATGCAAAGTTTCACTCCTGAAATATAATCNCTAATAATGAATGCTTTTCCTAACAAATCTAGGGGCGAACCTCACATATTTGGGGTGAAAATTTTTGATTGGTACGGTTTTTGTGCTAGTCATATAACTCCTATCCATGAGACGCTTATTAAGACTAAAGTTTCACTCCTAAATGTTGCAAAAAAATTTAAATTTGGTGCTAAAATGACCCTAACAAGTATTTCTCTTAGCTTTATTACACATCTACTATTAAAAACAAAAATTAAGTAAAATTGTAGTTTCTAAGGTATCCTCATTTACCCCCTTACACTTAAGTTGAACATTGTCCCCAATGTTCTTAAAAAGTAATAAAGGATAAATAAATGAAAGAAACAAATACTCCCCTGATTTGCTCAGATTGGATGATGTGGTAACAAGGTTAAATCCTCCTCCAAGAAAATGAGCATGCAAAGTTTCACTCCTGAAATATAATCTTCTTCTTGTCCAATATAACCTGTCAAACAACTAAGAAAAGCAACACGAAACCTCGCATAAAATCGGCGGTAAAATCTATATAAAAGTAAATCCTAGAAAGCAAGTAAAGATATAATGCTTGAAAAATAAATGTTTGCAGATTCCTGGAGTTTAAAAATTACAGATTTTACGAAACTTTACAATTCCAGCAGAAAAACAAAACCTGGAAAATTTTTCAGAAAATAACATCTGACGCCGTCAGGTGTTAATCCTGACGCCGTCAGAAGTGATCTGACAGAATTTTTATATTTTGTTTCCGGAAAATTTCTAGAAAAACCTATGTTTTAATTCTTGGAATCCTGCAAAACATTCATTGGGACTCGATATAAGCATTTGACTCAAACAAATACTAATATGTATGTTTATATCTTATTGTTATTGTTCATGTTCAATTCGTTCTCAAAAACAAATATGGATTTCCCTTACACTTATCTTTTGCAAAATACCTTTATATGTAATTAAGACGAGGTTAAAAACAAAATAAAGCATTTTCACAATTTATATTTGAGACATGAACAATAAGCAATAAGAATGAAACATGCATACGGAAACAAATAAAAGCAAATAGACAAACAAAAAAAATAAAAGGCTAGGTAGAAGTACAAGACAATAATAAACAAGACAATAATAAAAGATAGAAATCCTGCATGCATAAAAATAAAGTGTCACAATATCCAATGCCAACAGAGGCATGATCCTAAACTATTACAAGCCAAATTGTCTTAAAACATACAACCTGATAATGAGAAATTTGTTAAGCTTTTAAGGGGTCATTTAAGCCCTGAATCGTGATATTATGATCAAATATTACCTCAAATCGTTCCTTTTGTCATTTTAGGTACTTTGGACAAGAATTCTGGAAAATGAAGCATTTTGGACGTTTTTGGAGTTAAAAGTGAAGAAAACGACAAAGTCATGAAACCATGCTGGAAATTGTACCTGACGGCGTAAAAAGTCACAAGGTGACGCCGTCACTCAATGAGACAAAAGGTGGATATCACGTTTACACTTGACACGCCAGAAGAAAAATTGGAGCATAACACGTGACGGCGTCACGTTATACAAGAAGTTGGCCGTCACGTGTTAATCTAAAGCGTAACGGCCCTGAAGACCTACAAGGGGACGGCGTCAAGCAATTGGATTGGACGACAAGAAACCCTAACCATGGCGAGATGACGTCGTCAGCCATCAAAAGGTGACGCCGTCACCTGTGTAAATCTATATATAGTTTTCGATTTTTCATTCATTGTGTGGAACTTTTGGTGGGGAACTTTTGGTGTACAAACCCTAGTTCGACTTTTGCAGTAATTTTAGGGTTTCAAACCCTCTTTTCTTCCATGTTCAATTGAAGATAAGTTATCCTTTAATCATTCAATATGTATATGTGTTGTTTGATTATATCGTATGCTTTTCTTTCTTTTAACATATTAGCTTAGATTTATTTGTGTTTGCTTAGATCAAATGAAACCTAGTTATTGATTATTGATTGTTGATTTGTTATTGATTGTTGTGGGTGATTGATTTTAGCGTTAGGCTTAAGAAAACTGGCTAACCTCCTATACGGTAACTTGCTTGAACGTCTTAAGAAATGTAATCGGATGTGTACTACGGTTTTATTGGTTGTATTTACTGCATAAGTAACCATTAATGAGGCCATGATAGGATACTAAACATGTCGTCATAAGAAGAGATAGGAGCTTATAGAGTTGGGTAAGATCGTACATGGCCCCACGAATGGTATTAAGGAAGGCAACCCGTCATCCACGTAATTGTGACAAATCAATTAATCAATAAAAGAGAACTAGGGAGTAATGAAATCTAAGTAAACACGCTTTTCTCACTATAAGAAGTTCACAACTTTTATTTTCTTGTTATTTTATTTTTATTGCATTAGTAGTTATTTGGGTTAGTCGACTAGCAACTAATTCCGCCCACTCTTCCAATACCTGAGATTTTTACTTGTTTTCCATAAAATATAAAAATACAAAAAAGAATCACCCCTCACCTTTAGGCCTAGTTTACATAGCTTTTAATCCTAACGAACAATATTCCCCGAGAGAACGATCAATCCCCCAGTACTTTCCACTCACTATATTACATCGGTTAGGTACACTGCCTGGTGGGGATTGCAAGCTTCTCAAGATCCCTTGAGAAGTAAAACCTTTTGCAAGGTTGCAAAACCACGCATCACAACCATAAATAAATTGTTCCAAATACATCAAAGATAACAATAAAACATCACTGAGGTGGGGGACCATAACGGTAATCATAGCCAGGAGGGAGGTGCCCAAAGTACCCATAAGGTGGGTAGTCCTGCTCACGGCCAGGGAAAGGGTGAATCTGCAGATGTGGGTCCAACTGATCACGAGTAGATAAATGCTGCATCTGTTGTAGAGTGTGATCATACATCCAGTCGAACCTCTAGTCAATAGTGGTCCTCCATGCGTCCACCTAACCCATCCAGGCCCCTTGGTAGGCCTGCCAGTCTCCCTAACTCATGTGCCGGTAGTAATCTGCAGAACCGGCATCATAACCCCCATGTTGGTGCTGCTGCGACTCATCCTCATCGTCATCGTCATCACCACCACCAATCGCAATAGGCCTAGGTGCCCACCATGCATACTCCCCTGACTCAAGCTCCATCACAATACCCATCTGCTTCAGGGATCTAACCCTGACCACCCTACACACGCCTCCTTCACTCAAGTAGTTCAAAATCTCTGGCTTGAGAACCCCATATAACCCCATATAACCTAGCCAGCTTGGTGATAAACATTCCCCCATAAATTAGGTCATTGCTCTTCTCCCCAACTCCCCCTGCAGATAACTAGTGATGCGCGTGATGTGTCGTTGCGGTTTAGCAGTATTAATGCTTACTCAAGTTTTAAATTTATATTTAGCCAACTTATTAATAACACACACACTTAACGAGCAGTGTACCCGATCAGTATGAATATAATGGTAAGTAGAGTGTCGATCACTAAGAGTGGAACATATTATCTAGTTAACCTAATCAGTATTTTAATATCCTAAGTTAGTTTTACAGTCTAATCTAACGAAAGGGGGGTTCAGCCTGAGAGACTGGCACAGTTTGGTTTTATCAAAACAGTAAATAAACTAATGAGCAAGAATCAGCGAATAACAACACGTACACAGATAGATAATAGAAGAAGGCCTGTCCTGATAGTTAAGCAGCTTGTCACTTGTTTTATTGCTAGTTTTATATGAAGAGTATCATAATCTATTCTCTCTCGTTGGATCCTAAATATAGGCGAGTAAACTCTTAATGATCACTTATGTCTATCCTACTTTCTAGACACTAGATAAGTAGGCGAGAAACATGTATGGCAGCCCATAGGCTCAGCTAGACACAGAGGTTATCAATGCACATATACAAGTCAACAAAAACATCATCATATAAACTTTAATTGATGGGAAAGCAATTTTAAGGGGAGCAGTATGGTGGCCACAAGCCCATCAATCCTGATGAATTAAAGCGTACTATTACAATAAAACAAAACTACTTAATGAATTAAATACATGCAGGACCTTCTTACAGCTCTAATATCTTCGTTTAGGGTGTGTCTTGTGAAGCTTCTTCGACTGAATTCGTCTCCTTAGGGTTTGGTTGCACACAAAATTCGTTTATGTCTTGGGGTATTTATAGTTTCTGTCTGAGGGCACGATGCGGCGCATCGAGTAAATAGATGCGGCGCATTGACTTAACATCGCGCGGGGTCCAAGATTAATATATTCTGGAATATTCGTACACTGTCTTCAGATGCAGCATATCTTGATCTTTTATGCGGCGCATGTCCTTCAGTGTCTTGGATTGTATCTTGATGCGTGGTTTTGTGACCTTACAACAGGTTTTACCTCTCGAGGGATCTCAAGAGGCTTACAACCCCACCAGGCAGTGTACCTGACCGATGTAGTATAGGATAGTGGTAAGTACGGGGGATTGATCGTTCTCTCACAGGGAATAGTGTTCGTTAGGATAGAAAAGCTACTCTAATAGGTCTAAGGGTGGAAGGAAGATTCTTTTTGTATTTTTTTGTTTTATGGAAAGCAATTAAAATCTCAGTTTTTAGAGGAAGGGCGGAATTAGTTGCTAGTCAACTAACCCAAGTTTACTACTTATGCAAATTAAAATAAATAAATATCTAAACTATTGTGGTTGTGAAAACAATATGGAGAAAATTGTGTTTACTTAGATTTCATTACTCCCTAACTATCTTTTACCGGTTAATTGATATGTATGTTACTTGTGTGGATGAAGGGTGTATTCCTAATAACTCATGGAGTGGCATACATATCTCTCCAATTCTATGAGCTCTTATCTCGCCCTATGCCATGCACGGCACAACCATAGGGGTTGTAAACAGTGGCTCATGCGTTAAATACTACCTTAATAGCCTAGTATGCCTTGGCTACATGTTTCCCAAGACGTTCAAGCACGTTACCATAAAGGAGGTTGGCCAGTTTTCTTGAGCCTAACATTGATGGAACAATCATCCCAACAAACAACAACACACACCAATCAACCAATAATTAATAGTTAGGTTTCATTAGATCTAAGCAAACACTAGAGAATTTAGCTACACATGTTAATTAAAAGACAAGCAAAAGAGATAATCAACCAACACATAGACATATTGATTGAATTAAAGTGAAGACTTATCTTTAATTAAGCATGAGGGTTCCAAGGGTTGGAAACCCTAAAAAGTACAGAAAATTCGTCTTTAGGGTTTGCCCTAAAAGTTCTCCACAAAGTTCCACACTAATGAATGAAAATTAGAAAACTATATATAGATTTTACACTCTGACGGCGTCAGGTTATAAGGGCTGACGCCGTCAGCTCGCCGCCATTAGGTTTCTCGGATGGCCTAGATCCACTTCTGACGCCGTCACCTTATAAATCCTTCTGGGCCGTCACTCTTTAACTTTACTCCTGACGGCCTACTTTTCCTAACACCTGACGGCGTCAGGTGTTAAATCCAAAATTTCCTCTGGCCCGTCATTTGATAATTGGTTTCCACTCTTTTGTCAAGGCTTTCTGACGGCGTCACCTTGTGACTTCTGACGCCGTCAGGTTGTAAATCTTCATCTTTTGAGACTTTGTCGTTTTCTTCACTTTTATGCTCCAAAAACGTCCGAATATGCATGTTTTCCAGAATTCCTCTCAAAAGTACCTAAAATGACAAAAGGAACGATTTAGGGCAATATTTGATCACATTTATACGAATTAGGGCTTAAATGACCCCCTAAAAGCGTAACACTTTTCGTCTCATCAAATACCCTTACACTTGAGATTTGCTTGTCCTCAAGCAAATGAGCTTTTATTCCAATCAAAATATGAGTTAGGGGTCATTTAACACGAATATAAAAGTAATTACAACAAATAGTTATTAGACCCTAATCATAACAAGCACGGAAATCATACACTAGCACCTCACAAATAGTGTTTGGATTCTCACATCTCTCAAATGTCATAAAGTTTATATCTCATAAATGGAAACGGAAAATAACACTCACTACCTGTCATAGCAAATAGATTACCATAGGCTTGGGAAAGGATCAATTACTCCTCCACTAGGCGTAAGCACCTAAGATAAACTATCAAAGAGGGCTTTATAAAGGGTTGTAACGTAAGGTGTAGGGATATGATAACACGGTTTGGTTGGAATAAAGGGTATTTTAGTGGTGGCGAGTTAATTATCATGATCAAATACATGCACTCTACATCGTTGCTTAAGTCAAGACTCGACTCAATCTTAGTCTAAAAATGAAATAACAAAAACTAAAAAGGAACATAAAAGGAAACGGGATGGTAGTCCGTATGTTTTTCTTCTTTCTTTTTCATATTTTTTTGTATTTTTCTTGATTTTTCGATTTTTTTTTCATACACTCTTGCCCTACCATCCAAAATAATACATCATAGGGGATTTGCATTCCCCTTACACTTGAATCTTTACATAACTTTACAATCACTATTCTAATGACTCGAATTAAGATAATCGAAAAACTTGGAGTACTTTTTAAATATTTAGCACGTATGGGGGTAATAATGTTGTTCTTCCCCATTACTTCATTACACTAGTACTTTACCCATGAGTCCCAATCGTCCCAAAACAATATGTACAAGGATATGACTTAACTTAGCAACCATGTAATTGACCGGATAATTAACTAAGGGTTTAACAAATGTTTTCACAATAATGCACCAAAGGTGGGTGCATACAAGGTAGGCTAAGGCGATTTGGGTGTACATTTAGTGGGGTGTAAACAAATTCTCACTTTGAGTAAGATGCTCAAAGGTCGAAACGAAAGGATAGGCTCGGAGGGGTGTACTAGGGGTATCGTGTACCAAAAATGGATACAACGCAAAGGGTGTGGGAGAATTACTTGACCAATGAAGTCAATGTAATTATAACAAGTATACGGGTGTAAAACAATGGGTTAATCCTAATACCTCTTATCATGTAGTAGATCTTAACTACACGAATGTAGTCTCAATTGTGGATTTGAGATGGTCCTAACGAAAGTTCTAGAATCTAAATATTACCGGTACTCACATCATAGCACCAAAGATGGATGCTTTTCCTACCAATTCTAGGGGCGAACCTCTCATATTTGGGGTGGAAAATTTTTTAGTGGTACGGTTTTGTGCTAGTCATACAATTTCCTATCCATGAGACGCTCATTAAGATCAAGGTTTCACTTCTAAATGTTGTAAAAAATTTTAAATTGGCGCTAAAATTGCCCTAACAAACATTTCTCTTGGTTTTATTACAAATTTACTATCAAACAAAGCAAAACACCAAGCATAGGTATATTCTAAACGGTGCTTTCATTTACCCCCCCTTACACTTAAACCGAACATTGTCCCCAATGTTCTAATAAAAGACGTAAAAGTAAATAAGATGAAAGAATGAAATCAAATACTCCCCTGAATCGTTTGTTGTGGATAGTGATGTAACATGGTTAGATCTTCTTCCAAGATAGACGAACATTCAAAGCTTCCCTTCCGAAATAATAAACGTCTTCTTGTCCAAAATAATCTGTTAACCTGAAAAAGATAAAGGCCAACCTCGCGTAAAATCGGCGGTAAAATCTACATAATAAGATATAATGCTTGTGGAATGAATATTTTGCAGAAT